>MU106137.1:0-161625 GCA_012274485.2 Sinapis alba
ATCTCTATATAAAGGTCAATCATAAGTTGTAAACAATATCACAGAATCTCAATAATATAAAAGTATTTCCAGACAAGTTAAGAAAATTCGTAACTTGGAAAATAAGCCTGAAACGTCTATCTTATTCTTTATTTTCGCATTCGTGTGTAACACACTGTGATCGTTGTGTAACACAAGCGGTTGATAAAAGATTAACATGCCTTGCATCTTGTAAGTGGCTAACCCAAAAGGAAGCAAAGTTACACCTTCTCCTTCCTTTCGAGTCCTCTCCTTTTCCTCACCATTTTCCTCTGGCTCCATATCTGTATATCAAGACCATAACAGTTACATATAACACATAAAAAGACTTGAATCAAAGAGCTTTGAGAACATTAGTAATAGTACCTTGGAAAGAAGAGGAAAGAGTGTGATAAGTGAGGAAACAAGTAGACAAATCTTTGATGGTTCTTCCCATTGGTATATGGTAAATAGGGTACCATGCTACTGCCATCCAACTTGCTGGTGAAAGATCTACGCTTCTCAGCGACATTAGTCCAGGGTACCTTTGAGCCAGTTCATTGATCTGAAACCAAAACCAACATGTGTCATTTCAAGTCTTGAATGATGAGATCATTAGCTGCATTGAAAGTTACCTTATCCATGAGAGGAACTCGAGCATAAGGAGCTGATCTCTCAAAGTGTTGCAGATAAAGATAGCCCAAACGATCATTAGGATGCAAAATAGCGTCATGGTCAAGTCCTTCATCAGAAGCAGCACTTCTTGAAAGCTTATCACTTTCACTCTCTTCACTATATGAATCACTAAACGAGCTTTCTCCATCTTCAGACTCATCTCTAATTAACAACCACAAACATAAGGAACATAGTATTTGAAAGACAACAAAAGGGTTCAATGTCTATGTGTACCTTAAGCGGATCAAGGAAGAACGAGAGGTGAAGATCTGGATTGCGGAGAGATAAGGAACATAGTATTGAACAAGAGATTCACCATTAGTGAGACGAATGGGAACACCAGCTCCATAAGCACTCCACTCATCATAGCAATCCCATAGATCACTCAATCTGAAAAACTCAATGTTTTCTATCTCTGATTGATGCCAAATCTTATTCAAACTCCTAATCTCTGTCTGCAAAAGAAAAAGAGGAATCACTTTTAAAAGTATTGCATCATAATAAAGTATTGCAAGAGAAACGTAAGAACGTTTCAGACCTTGGGGAGAGATTGGGGTGGCACTACAGGTGTTGTGCAATGAAGGAACCGGTCAAGGTTCGATTTTTTCATTGACCCTTTTCCAAACACCATGATTCCTTTCTAAAGAGAGAGGGAGATTGAGTTTCTTGATCCTTGTTTGAAATGTCCCAGAAACAGAGAAGAAACAGAGAGAAACAGAGGAACAGAACAAGAGAGAGAGAGAGAGGAATGGGGAGTTTAAGAGGGAGACACGCAAGAGAGTGTCTGAGCTTTGACGTTAGGACAGCTGAATTTAAGGACAACGGAAGTTATGGACAATAAATTTTTTTATTTTTTTAAATCTAAAAGAAATGGAAGAAAGAAAAAAAAAACGAAATCTGCTCAGTTACTTGCAGAAGAAAGAAAAGTCTTTTATTTTTATTTTTATTTTCTATGGAGAGAACTGATTTTCCGTTGTTTGTTTGTTTCTGTGATCGAACAAAAAACGACGAAACAAGAAAACAATGTAATGACCCAACGAAGTTTTGTGTTTTCTTGGTGTTTGATGAAGACAACAATTTTCCTGGAGAAATTCTTGAAACAATGGTAATAACCAGATAGGTTGTCGAGATACGAAACAATGACGGGGGTATATACTTATATATAATTCGATTCTCTTCAAAAAAAAAAAAAAAATCTTCTTGGTTTTATCCTTTTTAATTTTAGAAAATGAATATAAAAATAATAAAAAGAATTAGAATTAATAAGATAAAATAAGTAAGAGAAGACTCTGAAATTAAGGGTAAACAGCTAATCAAAGATTATCTCAAAGTTTGACGATTTTCCTCGTCCACATCAAATGATCCTCACGCGGTTTGTTATTTTATTCCCAGATGGACTCTTTGATGTTCGATTAGTAGATTACTAGAAAGGAAAAAAAGTTATTCTCAAATAATAAAAAAATAATCAAAATAGTTTAAAAAAATAATCAAAATAGTTTTTTTGTTTTGAAAATTTTAATAATTATTTTTTATTTTTAATATTTAAAATTTCATTCTGAAAATCTTCACCCTTTAACTTTAAATCATAAATCTACATTAGTTAATTATAAAATTATAAGTATATATACTTTTTTAATGAAATATTTTGATTATTTTCCTCTTTGAATGTTATTTTTATTGAAATAAATTAAAAATCACTATCCTATACAATTTCTCAATAGAAAAACATAATTAATGGTTAAGTACACTTAACAACTTTCTACATATGAAAGTATATTAGGCTGCCTAACATTTTACCCGATGTTTTTTCTAATTCTATGTTCTACACTACTACTTATGCCATATATTTTGATTGGCTACCATATTACCATGCCGTCTAGGAAAAACACAAAAAAGATATGTACTATGTATACTCCATAAATACATATGGACTTATTTGTTTTTATATTTGGTCGTCGACTTATTTATTATTATATTAGATTGATATCCTACTATGTATATTAATTGTGAATTTTATATATATGTCATTTATAGATGAAGTTTTTTCTAAGAAAAAATTATTATAATTTCATTGGTTAATAAACTTTATTAATTATTTATTTAGTGAGATCTGGAAATAAAAAATAATTTTAGAACTAATTAATACAAATTACCAAACAAAACAAGTAATATTATAAATAATGATGTATCGTAACTAATTGCAAAATTATAGAAAAATATATAATAATACACTAATTTGTTTATTTTATCAATTATTTATTGATAATTATATAAAACACTTTAGTATATTTTTATAGAATTAAATATAGTGGTTGTATATTCTTATATAAAGAATTAGATTTTTATGTAAGGCATTATTAGAAATTTTATGCTTTTTTTTAAAAAAAACACATGATTTGTAAATTATTTATAAAGATTTTTAAATTATTTATAAACATTTTGAAAACATATTTTCATTCTGGCTTACAAAATAATTTTATTCAAATGTCTAAATCATTATAAAACTTCTATTAAATTATTTATAAGGTTTAAAAATTCATTTATAAAACTTATAAAATTTTATAAATTTTTTTGTAAATGTTTTAAAATCTATTTATAATTGTGTAAATTTATATTGATAATGATTTATAAATTATATAGAATTATTTTACAAATAAAGCAGAAGTTATTTAAGTAACTTTTAGTTACCGCGCTTATTGGTAAAAAAATTAAAATTATTATAATTTTGATGAGGTTTTAGATTTTATTTATTTTAACAATTCTAAATCAACTATATTCAACTTTTAGATTGGAGTACCTTAATAAAATCTAAAATCTTTAATGATAAATTATATTATTAAGACATAAAATCATAGAAATGTAAACAAGATGAACTACAAAAACTTACAAAATTTATAAGAAACTGTTTGTAAATGGTTATAACTTTATAAATTATTTATATTTTATAAATGTATATTTATAAGGATTTAAAAATCATATAAAAATATATCACACTTATGTTCTATATTTTAAAATAAGTTATTTAAGTGATTTTTGGTTAAATTCATAGATGAATTTTTTTAAAAATTGTTACAATTTCAACAAATGACAACTTTAGATTTTTATTTATTTATATCAATGTTAAAATAAAAAGTAATTTATAATCAATTATCTATAGTTTCGGGACTTAAATATCTTGTTCATATTTAAAATTAAAATATAATTATTTTAGTCATATCCAAATTTTTGTTTTGCCAAATCTTTTGAAAGAACCACATAAAATAAATTTAAAACAATCAAACAAATCAAAGAAACACAAGTAAAACAAATCAATACAACCGATATCGGAACTATAAAAGCTCTAATCATCATCTTATAGCTACACAAAAAAAATACTTTTTCTCTTTTGAAGTCTAAAATATTTTTCATTTTCATGTGTTAAAATAAAATAAAAATAACTCTACAACTAAATACCTAAACCAATTATAATATTACTTCTAAGTAAAAGAAATATTTTCAGTGACCTAAATTTATGTTTTTGAAAAATATATACTGAGTTGTTTTATCATTAAATTATTTGAAGTTCAAATTATTTTTTTTTAAACTTTTTAATTATTATTCAAAATTAATACATTATAATATTACTATCTGCAAAACAAGCACAAAGAATTAATATTACTTTAAATCCATTAGTTTATATTTTATGTCATATATTTCACTTAAATTTATTCTAGTTGTAGAAAATTCCACAAAAAGAAAAAGAAAATCTATATATAGAAAGAGGTAACATTTTTATGTGTAATTAAGACTGTAATAGCTAAGATCGGTGAACTCTTTGGTCGTATATCATAAACATATATTGTATGTTTATTTTTCAAACAAATAATTATATTATTTAAAATTTTAAATTTTACAACATATATTATATTTTAAGTTGAGATTTAGACTAATTCTATTAAAAAACTTTTGACGCTATTTTAAGATACTTATAAATAATCAAGTAGAGCATTTAGATAATCATTTAGGCAAAAAAAAACATTTAGATAATCATGGCTAAAAGTATTTGTTTTTAGCGTAAACATGATGGGTTTTTATAATACTGACTCACTACCATTTGATTCTTATGAAGCTTGCCTTCGTGTACTATTCATAATGGTTTCAGCTAGTAAAACCATCACTACTTTTAGACTTTTAGTATGAAAAGCGAGCTTTGTTTTGGACTTTCTAATTGCGACATCGTAGACAAAATAGAGTACTGAATATATAAATAAAAGTAACTAATTATATCATAGTTATAAGGTTGATTGACAGAAGCATCAGGAATAGATTCCTATCAATTCAAAGCGTGGGAGACAATAGATTAGAGGGGGTTGCTATTTTGGTTCTCTACAAGACCAAATACATAAGGATAGAAGAAGTTAAGGGGAAGATAGTTTAAATTTTTGCTAAAGGTTACATTGTAAAATGTACAAAAGAGTCTTTTTTTGATTGAATAAAATTTAACATTCATTCAAAAAAAAAAAAAAAAATTATATCATATGTAAATTAAATAATTTGACTAGAGACTCTTCAAACGATGTTGCTCTCATGTTAGGTTCTACTTAAACCGGTTATAATAACACATGTATTATCATTTATTTTAAAATTATGACTCATATTTTATGGTTTGTATCTTTGTAAAAAATAAAAGCTAATTTTGTAGATTAGCGTCGAACTTTATAATAAGTGGATTTCTACAATCTTAAAAACAGAAAAGCCAGGTATAAATCTTAACATTTACACCAAACCTTATAATATAACAATTAAACTCATCAAAAACTGCCCTTTTAAGATAGTTATAAAAATCAAGATAGAATGACCTCTTTCAGAAACAGAAAAAAAAAGAATGACCTCTTTCAGAAAAAAATCTTTGTAACATAGTACTACTACTAATTCAACTAATTATAATTAGACTACATGATAAAGATTCTGCTAATTATATTTTATTCCAAAACATCAAGTCATTAGATTATATAATAAAGATTATGCTAATAAAATGCCATGTAAATATATGATTTCCAGAACCGTGCTTATAGCATTAGCAAAAAAGAATCAGCCTCAGACCTCACTTAATTTGTCAAAATTTGGGACTCCACATTCTCTAAAATTTATCTTTGTTTGATAGCTTAGAAAGAAAATTATTTGTTTCTTATTCTCAACGAAACACCGACAAGAGTTATGCCTTTTCTTATTTATTAATTCAAGTTTAAAAATTCTATTTATGTTTGTTTTCTTTTCCAAATTCTTTACACAAAATCTTCTTACATTTGCATGTTAACTGTTAACATGTTATATTTTGATTTTTTATGATATATGGAAACTAGATATTTGTTAAGTCTTTTTCATATGAATATTGGTTTTCTGATTTTATTAGAAATTATAATTTTATAGTAAAAAAATTAAATAGAATCATCTAAACATGATCATTTTTATTTTATAATTATATTTTACTATTTACTTTTTATTTTATATCATTTAAAATTATATTATAAGTATTATCAATATATATATTTAATAATGTATTTAAAACTTGTCTTAAGCCCCAAGAAACGAAGGCTCACACGGCATTGATGATTTCCCATCCTACAAATATTGTTAGGTTTAGGAGTTTGGGTACTCATTAGCGTTTGGGTTGGATTTTTAGATTTTTAAATTTACGCTTTTAGGTCTCATCTTAAAATTTTATTAGTACAGGTCGGATTCGAATAATAACATGTTGGGTTCGGATATATTTTCTATTGCATCCTAAAACCCTTAAAATACTCATATATCATTCGGTTTTGTTTTTTCGATTAAACTGAAAAAAAAAAAAAACTTAAGAATCATAACACGCGTGTTACAAGTTTCGAGTTGATCAAATCTGCAAAAAGTCTTAATTTTGAAAACTCTCATCATCAAATCACGAAGATTTTGTATAATTATAACAAAAAAAAAGTAAAATGATGAAAAATGGTTAAAAAGAAATAATTGTTGCAATGGTTGTGATTATACAAGTAAAAACCATAATATAGAAGAAGATAGATGAATGATAAAAAAACATTTCTTTAAAGATAAAAAATGAAAAACATACTAAAAAGGAGTTGAACCCGTACTGGATCCAAAAATAAGATAAGCTCAACCAAAATACACCAACTTATTTTCTGATATTTCTTTAAAACTAAATGTATATGTGTATATATGTTCTGTTTATTTCAGATTACATTTCGGTTGTCGGTTTAAATCGAACCGAACCCAAAGTCCAAAGTAGGCATGAACGTTCGGGTATCTGTTCGGGTTCGGGTCAGATATTTCGGATGTTCGGAGATTTCGGTATAGAGATATAAAACTCGTTCATGTATTTTCTCATTTCGGGTCGGGTTAGAGTATTTTCACTTCGGGTTTGGATAGTTTCAGATATATCCAAACTTCAAATATTAAAAAAAAATTGAAATACATGTTCTGTTTCGTCTTCAAATCGTTCATGATAATATAAATAGTTTAAGAACACATAAAATGAAAAAACAACAATAATCTATCTAAAAACATAATAAAACATCAATAAATTTATAGATTAAGCAAACTGAAGCAAGCTAAAAGAGTTTCTAATTCTAAACATAGATGATGATACAAACTAAAAACTTTTTTTATATTCTTCACACTGTAAGTTAAAAAAAAAAACAGATTTGTCAAAGTTATAAGATAGAACAATAAGCAAAATTTAGTAACAAATTCATATAATTTTTGTAATACCTTAAGCCCGAACAATAATTTGCTTTGTTTTCTACTTATTATGAAACAAGAAGCTTAACATACATTTTAAATGAATACCAAATCATTTTCTCCACAACTATATGTATATTATATGATTTTGAACAATGTATAACATCAATATAAATATTTTGAATAAAATGAAAGAAGTAAACTATAAATATAGGGTTTAATGTCCATATGTTCGGATATCTTCGGATATCCATTCGGGTTCGGGTATTATCCGTTCGGATTCGGATATCCAATCTCTCTTAATTTAATATCCATTCGGGTATTCTGCTATTTCGGTTCGGATTTCGATTTGGGTTTTTCGGATCAGGTTCGGATTCGGATTCAGATATCGAGTAAAATGTCCATCCCTAGTCCAAAGTATTGTGAGATGAAACTCGATCGGGTTCGGGTTGGGATTACGGTTTTTATTTCCAGTCCTAGATGTTGTGAACTAGACACTTGAAGAAATGAAAACTTAATGAGACAATTAATTAATCATTTAGGTGTCTGGAAATAGTTGGGAGAAATAATTATGCGTAAATATCACATTACTGAAAATGAAAACAAAAATAAAAGTATCACGTTATTGGACGGTACTACTACGGTAGTCATCACGTGTAAAAAATGTCAATTACGTGGAAATGTACCAACTTGGTTATGAGTTCTATCCCAATCAGAAAAAACAATATTAATATAAATTACGTAACCAATCTTCTTCTTTTCTTTTTTAATATATAGTATTTTTGGGAATCTGTGTTTTTTCTTTCTTTTGCCCCATGTGGTAACTTTTGTGATGGCAAGTATATTACAGAATCCGTGCGATTTTCTGGGCTTGTCACTGGCCCACGAAAGGACTTTTTTTTTTGTCAACACGAAAGGACTTAAATCACATATCCAATCTTTTATTTTTACTTTTTTTTAGAGAAAATCGCATAAAGAAATCTTTAAAGTGACATAATTTATTTTAAACTTTAAAATTATTCAATTAGCATGATAAACCATAAATTTAGCTTTTGTATTAAGAATTTTTTCAATGTAATGTAGTTTATTTATTCATCAAGTCAAAAATATAACTTATTTACCTGTCAATATAGTGATGTGTCAGTTTAAAAATTTACAATAAATAAAAATAAAAAATTAACTAAAATTAAGAAAAAATAAAATTAAATAAAAGTTTTAAAATTGATTTTCTAAAAAGTTTCATAATATTTTGTTAAAATGAAAAGTTTTTTTTTGAATTCAATCTTTTTAAAAAATAATTGAAGTTTAAAAAAGAAAAGAAAAATCAAATAATAATTCTAAAACTTGCTTACAAAGTTAAGTGAATGCCACTTTTAATATATTTATTTGAAAGCATCATTGTTATCATTAATATGTAAAAAATTGTTACCATAATCGATGATATCAATTTTCTAAAAAATGTATTTTAGAAAGATTTCAAACTTATATTGGGTTTTCTATAATAATTCAAAAAGTCTTATTAAAAATTGAGTTTAAAAAATAAAAAAAAACTTTTCACTTTGAGAAATTTTTTATTATTATTTTAAAGAAAATATTGTGATTAATTTTTTTATTGAATTGTTAATTAGTTTTCCTAATTTTTATTTATTTGTTACTTTCTTTTATCATTTAAATAAAAGAAATTGTCTTTACAAAAATTCAATTTTTAAAATTTAAAAACCTTTTCATTTTGAGAAAATATTTTTAATTTTTAAAATTTTAATCTTTGAATTTTTATTTAATTTTCTAGTTTTAGTTATTTTCCTTTTTTATTTATTTATTGTTAATTTTATATAAATCAAATATTTTTGAAAAATAAAGAACTGATATGTCACCATGTTAACAAGTAAACAAGTTTTACTTTTGATTTGATATACAAAAAGTCATGTTGAAAGTTTTTAGGGCAATTCTCTTAAATAGCCTTTTTTAAGTTTTTGTCACAAAAATAGCTCTAAAAAAATAAAATGACCAAAATAGACTTTTTTTTTTTGAAATTTTGATTTTTAAATTTTTTTTTTTAAAATTTTCAACCCTAACCCAAATCCACCCCTTAACTCTAAATCCTAAAGTGCAAATTAGTTAACTCTAGGGGTATAAATACATATAAATGATTTTTTTAGCTTCTAAAAAAAACATTTTGATCATTTTCTTCCTTAATAACTATTTTTGTGACAAACAAATAAGGGAATTTCTCAAGTTGTTAAGTTAGTTTTTAATGACACAAAAAGTAATTTAATGGGTTAACTTTAATATACTAATTAAATAATTTCAAGATTTAAAGCGTAAATGAATGTCAATTTGGAGGTTTTTACTGTGATTTTACCTTTATTTTTATACTGTATTTAATGCAGTTTCTTTTTCAGGTTGAGATATAGATCTCAAACCAAATTTTTTTTTAATAAAAAAAAATGAATTTAAGATGGAAGAATTTAGTTGCACAAAAGAAAATGGAAGAATTTGATTCTTATAAGTGGAAATGTTTTTGTTCAAACCGAACTTGGGAATTGGTAGAGTTTTTAACTAATTTTTCTTTTCTTTTTTGGTAATTGCAATTTTGATAAGTTTTTGACCAGGTTCTATGGGCAAACCGGAATGTTGGTACTGCTAGATGGCCGGTTAATGCGGCGGCTGGATATGGATATGTATGATGGCTGAGGTCATTATCGAGATTTGTGAACTGTAAGCGAAGGTGATGGGAGTGACGGTGTAGCGTTAGATTTTTGTCACGTGGGATAATCCACATCATAGTAGGCTTGATGAATGAGCCCGAAACACAAGATATCTCATCTTACTGAGATAAGATTTGAGTATTATTTAAAGTATTATGCACTCTCTTATTTTATTTTTGACCCGATATATGCTTTAGGGTCTAGTAAAACTTTCTAAACCTCTTATGAAAGCTTTGATGTTTCTTTTTGAAACAAAAAAAAACTTTGATACATAAAAATGGAATTTTGGATTTGATATAGTATCGGTGGATTACGTTTTATTTCTTTTTGAATTACAATGACAGTGGATATATCATATCAGAATAAGTTTAATACGTTACAAAAAAAAAGATGATGTTTTAAAATTCTTTTGATATTTCAAAATATATAATGTTTTAATAATTTATATTAATTTTAGTTTTGTTAAAAACTGTAAGACTAATGATGGTTTATAATTCTTTTTGATGATTGGTAAATTAATTTTAATTTATACTTTTAGTGCTACTTCTTGGAAAAAAATGTATGTACTAATTTTTGTGTCTTCAACTAAAATATCATTGAAACAGAGAGAATTAAAGAGAGAATTAAACAGAAGTAAAATAAAAAAATTAACAATTTTAAGTAATCACGGTTACTGGTAAACTAAATCGATACGGTTATATCAGTATATGATCAAACCATTGACACAACCAAACTTTAATAAACCAAACAAACTATCGCCACAATGAAATAGAAAATAGAGCTCAATAATGAGAATCTACTGATAACTCTGTGTGCGACATTAGTTATGCAATGTGTAACACATAGTTTGAGAATACGAGTTAAGGTATATAAAAGGTATACGACAGAGCATACGGTGAAAGTGACCCATCACCACCACATGACATCACTATCATATACACATGGCCCATGTGACATAGAATTCTGAGTCGGACTACGATGAACATGGCTTCTCTTCAGCCATAAATGCAGTGGAATCAGATGATGACCAAAGATCAGAACCATGCCTCCAAAGAAACTTCACATTAGATCATCATCACCAGACCAAGAAAATAAGACTTATGCTGAGGATGAGAAAACTGTAGGAGATGAAAAATGGTTGGGGCTAGAAGTTGTTAAACGAGTGAACTCACTAGTTCAGATTCCGAGGTTCTCTAAAGAAAACTCGAAGACTTGAGACTAGCTTCTAACTGTACTTTATAGTTTTTATGCCTGAGAATCACGAGCCGCTCAATCTTTTCTTTTTATCGTATGGTGTTTGTGTTTGATGTCTTGAGACCATCTCTTTACTTTATTTTCTACACTAAAATAGAGTGACTTTATAATAGAGTTGGAGTTTGTTCCAATGATACTCTAATTTAGAGTGAAAAATAGAGTGATGAAAAAACAATAGAGTACTATTAGAACATTTTTACTCTAAACTCTATTTTATAGTGAAAAATAGAGTGAGGTTGGAGATGCTCTAATAGATTTTCTCTCTTGGGATCAACTGTATATATACATGTTTTAAATTTCTATATATATAAGAGAAAAAAACAATGCTTGAGGTTCTTCATCCCCTTGTGCTTGCAGTCTAGAAACTTGATGCTACACTCCTAGTCCTGCCAAGTACAAAGCAGCTTAGAAAAACACACAGGACAAACATCCAAATGCTCAAGATTGAAAGACAGATTCTTGAAACAAAAAAAGAAACATTGATAAACCTCAGTATTGGAGTTTGTTTCCTCTATTGTTTGCGCCTCTGCTTTCTCATTTGAGTAACTTCAAGAATTCAAAATCACAATTAGCACAAAATAAAAGCTTATCACCTCTTCATGACAGTACCTGCAATATGTTCAAAACAGATTGGAAACAAAAGATTAAAAATGTGAAGGAAGACTCACGTAGAGAGTATAGTAACCCAAATGAGTTCAATACAATCCACCCAAAGAAGCCTTTGGTCTACAGGAATTACACCATATGTAACCAAGTGAGCCAATGGCCAAAGCTTCCACCCTGCCTGCACAAATCAAAATTAAGACAAAAAAAAACATTCAACACTAAGTTTTATATGATTATTATTAAAACACAAAGCAAGGAGAGATTCTTACAGTAATCATTGGCCAAAACGTGGTCTTGATCTCGCTGAAAACCTTAGCTGGGGACTGGAAACGCAATAGACCTAAGACTGTATAGTAAATAGTGTTCCAAATAGCTGACCACACGGTTTGATCAAACGCCACTTTAGCAGGGACTACCCACCAATCTTGAAAAGGAAACAGAGCCTTGTAAACCAAAAAAAGGATATAGATTCAGCTTCATTACGTTATTACAACCGATCTTGACAGGAAAATATTGTCTTTTTTTTTAATATTGTTTTACCTCACAGAATTGGTAGTAATAATGAGAGAGGGATCCATGGAGAGTGAAACCAACAAGACCTGATCTAAGAACACGAGTTCTATCAAACTCAAACAGAGGCTTTCCTTCGTAACACTGTATATAGCCAAAATGGTTAAGACAGAACTCAAAGAACTGAGAAGTCTTTTTTATTTTTTTAGTTTAGTTTAGTTTTTGTAATATTACTTGTGCAATCCAATCTCCTAGAGAATACACAACTCCACTGATAGCCATCTTCGCTAAAACAGGGTTTGTTTTGAGGATTTGCTCATACGCAACCCAGTTGTGTTCAGGTGCGTACCTAAGTATCTCGTACAGAGTCCAACCCTAAACAAGAACAGTAACGATATAAACCCATAAAAGGAGAAAGCTTTTAACACTAAAGCTTACATGCCAATAGTCATGATCGATGGAGAGAAGCTTGGTGACGGCAACGGTGCCAGCGGCGAGAACTATGGCTGTGTTGATCCCTCGACTCATCAGCCGATCGGTATCTCTATCTCCTTTTGGTTCTTCTTCTTGTGGATCGAAGGTGTTAGTCTTCTTCTTCACGTCGATTGCTTCTCTGTCTTCTATGATCGATCCAACGATCAAGCTCCTCCGCTCTGTGATCCTCTGTTTCTGAGTCTTTAAACGGTTCGGTGTGAGGAATTGAGTATGGGTTCTGATCCGTGGAGAGAACTTCTCGGAGAAGATGATGGTGGTCGTAGAGCAGCATAGAGATGCCATGGGCTTTGCACTTGCTCAAATGAAGAGTCTTTTCCCAGTTTAACTCTTCTTGTTGGTTTTGTCGGAACAAAAGTGCAGACTTTGGTGACCAAGCTCGGCTTTAGTTACTGCGATATTGACCGAACCGAACCGGAGTTTAGGATTTCGATTAAAATAAACCGATCGGTTATTCAAATGAAAACCGGTTTGCAGACTCCTACGTAAAAATAAAATAAAGAAGGTCCTACCGAGATTTGAACTCGGGTTACTGGATTCAGAGTCCAATGTCCTGACCACTAGACCATAGGACCATTTGCTCTCTGTCTCTCAATGACAATTTAAGTCAGCCAACAGTATGCTCGTGTAGGAAATGAGTGACGTCATCTGAAAGTGACAAGCACGTGACATTCGCCAGCAAGAAACAGCAGTGAGAGAATCCAATTCCAACTAAACCTTTTTTCCTCGCGGCTACTTTTGTCTTTCTTTCACTGTTGCCACTTTTCACAGTCTCCTTCTAATCTCTATCCACACACGCGCCTTGTCTTTCCGGATTTTTGGTCTAAACCGGTGGTTAAGTCCGGTTACACCAATTTTAACTTTTATCTGATACCGGGTTATTGTAGCATTTTTCTCGTTACTAAAAATCTCATTTTACAACTTTGATACAAATTATACTTATTTTCAGTTTAAAATTAATTGTAAATTACATTAATTTTATTTAAAATAATTAATAACAACTTAATACATTTTAATCATTTAATCTGTGTAAAAAATGTTAAAGTGACAATTATATTGAAATGGGGGAGTAACTAACAAGCAATTATTCTCTCCTGTCCTAGAAACTGACAAGTTATGAAACAAGTCTTTGGTCGGAACTAGAATCTTGAACAAGAACGCAACTTGATACAGTTGTACACATCATGGCGTTAAATCATTGATTAATCAAGTATAATTTTCAATTAGATTATTTATGTCAAGTGAAGCAACACTATCATTGGTCAATTTTAATTCATTATAAAAAAATTAAACCCTTTGAATAGAGTGTGAAGTTTCCTGGTTATTTCAGTAACAAAAAAAGATTTATTTTCTGGATTGGGATTAGTAATTAAAGGAAAGAAAGAAGAAAAAAAAAGACTTTCCCACTTTTAAGTTTTACACACCAACCAACCATTCGTTGATGACGATTCCTCTACTTTGCCAGTAAGTTTCACTTTCTCTTCTCTCTTTCTCGACACTGTTACTCCTTTAACTTCTCCTTCGATTGGTTATGGATCTTGTCGTTTTCATGATGATTCTTTGATGTCTGCTTGTTTTACAGATATCCCTAGACATCTTCTTCTTCGATTAATGTTTGGTTTTACTTCATTCTGACTTGGAACAATGAAGAGATCTAACCTCCTTTACTGTCTTCTCCTTCTTCCTCTGCTGATTTGGTTGTGTCCTTCCATCTCCCTTGCTGCTACTAATCCTGATGATGGTAACCACTAGATTTACTTTTCTTTTGAATTATAATCCCCAAGTGAGATCTGTATATATTGCTTGAGGAGAGATCTTTGAATTAACCAGCATTGTTGTAATTTTTTTGAATCAGTTGCTGCAGTGAACGGCTTATTCGCTGCACTTGGTTCACCGATTCTCCCTGGTTGGATTGCTGCTGCTGGAGACCCATGTGGTGAATCTTGGCAAGGCATTCTCTGCAACGGCTCAGATATAATAAGCATGTAAAAGCTCTTTTTTCACCGACTTAATCATTCTTTTTCTTTATGTTAAATTCTGTTTTGGAATGGTTACAGAAGTCTAAACGACGCCAATTTGGGAGGAGAGCTTGGTGAAACCAACTTAAATAGGCTCAAGTCTATCAGGACAATGTAAAGCATTTTTTCCACACATGTTACAGTTCTGTACAAACCACTTTAGTTATATATATCTATTTGTAACGTTTTGTATATTTACTTTGCTCTCTCTTTCTCTCTCTCCAGAGACTTCAGCAACAATCATATTGGAGGAAGCATACCATCGTCTTTGCCGGTTACATTGCAGCAATTGTATGTATATTGTTTGTTGATTTTGTAACAGTTTGTATGATAATGGTGTTTTATCTTTTGGCAGTTCTCTTTCATCCAATCAGTTCACTGGAACCATCCCTGAATCTTTAGGAACATTAAGTTCTCTCAGTGACATGTAAGTTCTTGTTACTTACCCAATATCTGTCTGAATATTTGTAATTATATGTTCTGATTCTATTCTTTTCAGTCTTTTGAATAATAACAATCTCTCGGGAGAGCTACCTGATGTGTTTCAAAACCTTGTCAGCCTGATTAGTCTGTATGCTTCTTCTTTTTAAATATGTATATATGGTTTTGTAAACAGTTACTGTTTCTATGGGTTGTTGTAGTGATCTGATTTCTTTTGTGCAGAGATATATCAGCTAACAATCTAACCGGCACATTACCTCCTTCAATGGACAGTTTGTTAGCTCTTACTACATTGTAAGTTTTGGTCTTTTTAAAAAAAATATTATTTTCCTGCTTAGTCTCTCTCTTAGTTTCATTTTTCACCAAAGCTGATATATGTGAGTTTCTCAGACATGTTCAGAACAATCAGCTCTCAGGAACCCTGGATGTTCTTCAAGACCTTCCTCTTAATGACTTGTAATGTTTCTTTCTTTCTCTCACACAATGCTCCAAAGGCAGTGATAATCCTTTCCTTCAGAAGTCTTTGTTGTTTAATGTGTTTCTTGGAAACAGAAACGTAGAGAACAACCTCTTCTCTGGGGCCATACCGGCGAAACTACTAAACATTCAGACATTCCTGTAAGTACTCTCTAACCATTCATGTTTGTTTCTTTATTCAGTTGCTTTTGTTTATGGTTAAACTTGGTAATGCAGAAAGGAAGGGAACATGTTCAACTCCACCACAGTTGCACCATCATTGTCTCCATCTATGTCTCCAACAAAACCTACTCCTAGGCGACCATTTTTTGGAGTTCCACCACCTCCTCCAACTGGGAAGAACCGAGGGAAAGCTCCTGATGGACCTCCTGCTTCAGAGGGATCAAGCTCTTCACATACTAAACGGATAGTCCTCATAGCATTCGGTGGTGTCATCCTATTCATCATTCTTGTTCTAGCAATACTCTTGCTGTTGCCAAAATGTAGAAGACAAAGAAGGGAACAATCTAGTAGAGTCTCTAAACGGCATCAAGTTGGTGCTGACAGAGGAAACAGAGAGAATCCTCTGGAGAATGTGCCTCCTGTACTGCCACCACCTGTTCGGTCTGAGAAAGGTAAAAAAATTTGAGATTATGCATTCTTTATGTCATTATTGATAAACAATGCTCGGATTGTGCTTATGGAACAGTACCCTTCACGAAAGCTGGACAAGAACCAAAGGTCTTTCATGACCTTGAGCGGTTGCAAAGGCCTCCACCTCCTCCTCCACCGCCTATTACACGACAGGAGAGTCAAGACATTGACTTTTCAATGTTGATGCCTCCACCACCACCTCCTCCACCGCCGCCACCACCTCCTCCTATGGCTGAGAAGGTCACAGTCATGCCAATTAAGTCTCCGGAGAGACCCTTTAAGAAGCCTTCCCCTAAAACACGCTTACCTGTAACTTCCGTGAAGCACTATTCAATTGCATCTCTTCAACAATACACAGATAGCTTCTCTCAGGAGAATCTCCTTGGCTCTGGCATGCTTGGGAATGTTTACAGGGCTCGTCTTCCCAATGGAAAGGTACAATGCAACTTAACTCAAACACAAAAAGAAACTCTGTTTTGGTTCTGAATCTTTAACATTTTGTCTTTGTACAGCTGCTTGCTGTCAAGAAATTGGACAAGAGGGCTTCTGAACAACAACAGGATCATGAGTTCATCGAACTAGTGAATGACATAGATATGCTTCGCCATGCCAACATTGTTGAACTTGTTGGTTACTGTGCTGAGCATGATCAAAGACTATTGATCTACGAGTATTGCAGTAACGGTACGTTACAAGACGGTTTGCATTCAGACGATGAGTTCAAGAAGAAACTCTCGTGGAGTACACGTGTCAGAATGGCACTTGGAGCTGCTAGAGCCCTTGAGTAAGTTTCCTTGTTTTTATTACTACTACAAGAGAGCAAACATAAGTTCTGACTTTTGTTGATTTTGTCAAGGTACTTGCATGAGGTGTGTGAACCACCGATCGTACACAGAAACTTCAAATCAGCCAATGTCCTACTTGACGATGATCTGAGTGTTCTTGTCTCGGATTGTGGTTTGGCTCCATTGATATCATCAGGCTCTGTGAGTCAGGTAAAGTACTAAAACCCTAATGACATTTGGCTTGACTATTGTAGTTTCTTGAAGATCTAAAACCAACTGTTCTGTTGTATTAATCAGTTATCAGGACAGTTGCTAGCGGCTTACGGATATGGAGCTCCAGAGTTTGACTCAGGGATCTATACATGGCAGAGTGATGTTTACAGTTTTGGTGTTGTTATGTTAGAACTCTTGACTGGTAGAATGTCCTACGACAGGTAAGGGTTCTTCACTTAGTTTTTTTTTTGTTTCTTTGGGGTTTATGTGTATTCATGTGAGTTGGTTTATAGGGACCGGAGTAGAGGAGAGCAGTTCTTGGTGAGGTGGGCAATCCCTCAGTTTCATGATATCGATGCCTTGGGCAAAATGGTTGATCCATCTCTTAACAGACAGTACCCTGCAAAGTCATTGTCACACTTTGCTGATATAATCTCCCGGTGTGTTCAGGTAAGAGCAGATATTGAACTGTGGTTAGATGAGTGTGATTGTGTCTTTGCTTGACCGTAAGGGTGTTTCTTTTTTTCCTTGTGACAGTCTGAACCAGAGTTTCGACCGTTGATGTCTGAAGTAGTTCAAGATCTTCTAGATATGATCAGAAGAGAGCGTCATGGTTCAGGGGAGCCTAGCGCAGACTAGTGAATTGTAAAGAACCATATTTTTTTCAAAAACAAGAGATGTTCAGATGTGAGAAACAAACAACAACAAAGGGGAATAAAGAAAAGACATAGAATGAGTCATAATCCCTGAGGAGGGAGCTTATTCTGCAGCTATAAAGAGGCTTATTTCATGTAAATTGGCTCAAGGGAAAGATCAGTAGTGTGCTTGCTTCCAATCTCAGATGATTTGATTGGTGGGGAGCTTGTTTTTTTCTTTCTTTTTTTCTTTTGTGAATTCTAGATTATCCCTGTTTGTTGAAGACTTCCTCTTAGTATAAAATTGCGTGTTTACTTGATTCTTTGAACCTGTGTGTACTTGAAAAAGATATAATAATTTGCTTTGTGTTTGTATTCTTATCATTGCGTGCAACGTGCTCATATGAAACATTGTACTTTGTTAATTTGAAACAAACGGATCTGTAATTTTGTTGCTGAGTTTATTACAAAGATCAATGGTTCAAAACTATCTTTATTGAGCAATAGTTGAACCGGAATTTAAAGCAAAACACCACGGCCTCGTTTTTTATTAATGGGCTATTGAGGAAAGAATAAAGAGGCCTAATAGTGTAAACGAGCCCATTAAGTAGACTCTAAAGTCCCACATCGCTCACGTAAGAAGAAGAAGCTCTGTTCATATATCTTCGGAGTCACAAACATGATTGTCCCTTCGGGGACATCCGATAAAATTGGAACGATACAGAGAAGATTAGCATGGTCCCTACGCAAGGATGACACGCACAAATCGAGAAATGGTCTAAATTTTTTTTCGTTTGTCAAATGGATTTGTTATCTTGCAATTTTTTAATCTCTTATGGTTTTGTCAATTGCATAGATGTTATTTATGTTGGAGTTGACATTTCTTAGTTGGAAGAATCCATTGAGGTTAATGTTAATTAATGTTTCAGCTTGTATAATCCCTTTGGTGGAATTACATTTCAAAGAATCTTTGAATCGATATGGTGAATGCAAATTCTTCAAAGCCATCCTAGGTTTAGCTTATCTGAACTCGGTATGAAAGGTGATGGTTCTCACAGGATGGTGAGAACACTGCAAGAAGTTGAAGTCAATGTTCTACTTTGTCTATGATCTGACCCTTCTTGTCCCAGATTATTTGTTAAGCCAATATCAATATCTGAGTTATATACTACACTTGATGCTAATTCCCCCCAACTTTAAGCTGAGCTGAATCAAGGAATGGAGGAAGAGACGGTTTTGTGCAGTACACAGAGAGAAGAGATCAGCATAAGTCTTCTCTCATTTGTAAAGAAAAAACTTGAGATGATTCTACAATGATTTGAAGTTCGTTTTCCTTTGTGAATCTTGAATTACTCTCTCTCTGTTTTTAATAATTGTCATTCAACAAGCTCTGTTTTTCCTTATGGGTGTGAAACAGTGTACACTTGCTAGTTAATAGTCATAAAACTTGTTTATTCATGTAACATTTATTCATATAACATAGTTCATCTCAAACATTGCAAGTTTGCAACCCAAAATGGATATGTAATTGTTTTTTTTTACATATAAATAAGTTTTACCACTTTACCAAGACGCATTAACCACAAGACTAGTTATCAACAGGATATGTAATTGTTACTTTTTTACTTACTAAAAAAACAAAAAAGGATCTGTAATTGTTACTTTTGCTACAAAAAAATGATGCGTCGGATTCTTTGAAAAAATGCATCGAACTCTGAACTTGTTATGTGTATTGTGCTTGATTTAATAACATTTTCATCTAAAAAATTAAATTTGAACTTAATAATTAAGAAGATCCAGTAAACCGGGTTTGACCAAACCAAGCAGCTCTCATGCTATAACAACCCCTTAACGATCTCGTTTCATGTTAAAATCCTCGCGCCTTTATAAGTTTCTAACACTTCTTTAGTTCTCTTGGTTCTCGTTTCTATCTTCTGATCTCTCGCCATGGCTGCGCTTTCATCTGATAAAACCGTCGAACAAGAAGAAGAAGAAGTGCAAACAGATGAAGAAACTAGCGACAGCCTTCTTGACTCGATCAATTATCGTCTTAGTCTCATTATGGAAGACGAAGTAGCTGAGAGCCATCAGAAACCTCAAGAATATTCGACAATGGTAAAACCTCAAGAACCACAAGTGATTTAGAGTGTCTCTGTTTTTCCTCTGTTTCTTGGCACCTAATGTTCCCAAGTCTTAATCAGATGCAAAGGACGATGGAACGTGGCTCAACATCGTTTTCATCTGATCATAACCCTCGTCTCGCTCCTCAGAATCGTTTTACGGCTCAGATGTCTCAAGTGATGATGCCTCTTGAAGAACAGGTTTACTAGCCCTATTGTCTCTGTTTTTCTCTGTTTCTTGTTTTGCTCTGTTTCTTGTTTTGCTCTGTTTCTTGTTTTGCCATTAATGTTGGTTCAGGTTAGCCTTAGTGTCTCACTAATCAGTGAAGCCTTTAATCAGATTCCTAGGAGTGATCAAACTCTGAACCTTGGCTCAACAACGTTTTCATCTCATCAAGTGATGATGCCTATTGAAGAACAGGTTTATGCCTACTCTCTCTGTTTTGCTCTGTTTCTTGTTCTGCCATTAATGTTGGTTTAGGTTAATCTTAGTGTCTCACTAATCAGTGAAGCCTTTAATCAGATTCCTAGGAGTGATCAAACTCTGAACCGTGGCTCAACAACTTTTTCAACTCATCAAGTGATGATGCCTATTGAAGAACAGGTTTCGTATGCCTACTCTCTCTGTTTTGCTCTGTTTTGCTCTGTTTCTTGTTCTGCCATTAATGTTGGTTTAGGTTAGCCTTAGTCTCATCACTAATCTTTAATCAGGTTCCTAGGTGTGATCATCAAACTGTGAACCATGACTCAACAACGTTCTCAAGTGATAGCCTTGAAACTGAGTCACCATTTCAGCAGCAGCAGCGATTAACAACATCCTCTGTTATGAACCAGTATTTTGGTACACAGCATCAACTTTTTCCAATGATGTTTACCAAACAGCAGCCAGGATGGTTCATAAGAGACCACAGCTCTGCACCTGCTTGGAGACCTCAGATTCTAATGCCATTTGTAGATCATCAGCACCCAATGGCTAACCAGCTGGCTAATATAGAGGGTTTGCAGAACCAGACGTTTGTCCCAAGGCCTTTGTTTGGTCCAGCTCAGACCTATTTCGTTCAAGAACCTCTTCTCAGTGGGATAGCTTTGAACATGTACCGTTACTATCCTTACATGAGACCTGAGGCTAATCATATGAACCTGAGGATGCCGCATTTCAGGAGTGATCTGATGTTTACTCTGACATCACCAAGTGGACAGCCAAGTTCCTTTGTGTTGCTCCAGGACCAGTTCAACCCACACCAAAGGTTTGTTTTGTCCTTAGATGATGCACTAGTGTATGGACCAGTTCTTGAGATGGATCCTCTCCAACCGCAGCAGAGACAGCATCTTGACCTCCCCATAGATATGATTCACCGCCAACCTCCTCCCAGTGCACCACGTCCTCAGGTGAATCATCAACAGACTCAGCCTCAAACGCAGACTCATAGGTTAGACGATGGAACATCTTCTCACAAAGGTCAAGATCAGCAGCAGCCTTAACATGATTTGTCAAGTTTTTGTTTTCATTAAATCTCTCTTTATCTCTGAGATTTATTTTGGTGAGTGTAAGTGAATGTTAGTTTGTTGGTCAAGGAAGAGTTCTCTTTTGAACAGCTTTAGTTTTAGCAAAAATAATGTTCACTACGCAGAGATATGAGACTAATTGTACGTTCTATTTGAACAGCTTTACTCATGTAGATTTCGATAAGTGTAAGTTTGAGTGATATCAGTTTTTGTTTTTAATAGGAAAAAAATAGGACAATTCTCTTAAATAGTCAATTTTTTTAATTTTTGTCATAAAAATAGTATTCAAAAAAACAAAATGACCAAAATAGCTTTTTGTTTTCAAAATTTTAGTTTCAATTTTTTTATTTTTTTTTTATTTTAGTTTCTTTCTTTTTCACCTTCATTTTTCAGTTCTCTAACTTAAATATCCTATATCTACAAATGTTTTTTTTAAATCCCTTGTAAATTAATTATATTTATGTTTACTTATTTTATATTATTTTAATATAATAATTCATATATATATGATCCCGGTAAGATAATTTTCTGGCTCATCCACCGAACGTAGTTATATTTTGGTTGTAAAGTTAATAAACTTAGTTTTATCATGTACAAAATATAATCGCATCAGTTGTATTACTTATTTAAGTGTCCATACTATGTCAACATATTATGCAATCATAAATTGTATAAAAATATATTTGGTGTATGTTATTCAAAAATAATGTGGCTAAACAAGTAAACAAATCTAATAGTATAAGGTGGATCATGTAAACTTATGGAGTTTTGTAATAATTTTCAATTGTTTTTCTAGAACTTCAAATATGTTAGGAGAAAATTTTCTGATTACATACCAATTTTGATATTTGATTGTTTTTCTCATAAAGAATGGTTTAGTCAATTTCTAAAATGTCAAAGTTATACAAGTTGTACTACTAATACTCGTCTAGTATATAATAAAAATTATACCAATTGTTTATATGTTTAGTTTTAGGAGTTGTACCATTATATTCACATCATAGCTTTATAAAAATATGTTTGATGTTTGTTTTTATATAATATGGCTAATCTAATTAACTAACCTTAAAAGTATTAGGTATATAATGTAAAAATAAGAGTGTAATATTTTCTTGTTTATTTCTTATGTAAACCATGATTTACTAGTCATGACAATATAGTAGTTGTATACTGTACATGAACTATATATTTATATACCAGTCATATTATTTCTTAACTTGTTTAGTTGTACGAGTTATATTAATTGTATCCACTTGAAAGAGAGAATGATATAAGGAAGATCGTGTGACTGTGAGTTATTAATGCGGTTGAAATTAAAGAGAGAAAAAGAGACGTTTAAAATCGTGTGCCCAAAATTAAAACATAGAAGAGATGGTCTGACGGCTCTGGTTGAAGTTTCATAAATGATATTTTCGTAAATATCATACCATTTTTTTTAAAACCGGCGATTCTGATTTATACAGATAAGATAGAATCTAATGGTTCATATTATCCATTTATCAAGGGTAATATTATTATTTATAATCAGTTGGTTCATGTAAAATAAATTTGGTTGTATGAAATTATTTTTGGCCATTTGGACCATCTGACATTAAAGTCCCTACAGGATATAAAAACAAAACTTGTATTTCCAGATTTTCTTGTTAACACCTGAGAACAAAGATCCTTAAGGGTATTTGTATTGGTGGAGCTCTTGAAGAGTCTCTTATATATATATTTTTTAAAATAGAAAAAGCGACTCTTTTTCTTTTTTTTTGAAACACTTTTTTTTTTTTGAAACATTTCTTTGAGAGGCTCTCTTCATACTTGTGAATAGCTTATATTCTAAAAGATGTTAAAATTTATTTAAAGAGGCTCCAAAGGGTCTCTAACCAATGTGGATGTCCTAACGAAAACTTTTATACAGCTTGGAGGAAGTCCAAGTTTGATTAGAAAAATGACAAAATGAGAAAGCATAGTAAAAACGGAAAAGCATATTTAAAAGACAACTAGAAATGGGAAAACAGAGTACAAACAGAACAAGTAAACCAAAATCACTATGATAGTGATCGTTATTTGGCACAACTTTAGTTAAACATAAGACATTGTTCATAGGATACTGCAATGACCCCCACGTAATGGCTTCATGGGTACCGACACTGATAATGTTGGCATACCGTCAGGTAGGAAGCCCACTGTTGCGCTTAGCGCAGATGACATATTGTCCTGCTCCTCCAAAGCAGTTTTCAGCTTCTTCTCCATCTTATCAATAGATCAAAAGGTTATTAAATAAACAAGAAATATCAATTTACAACTATTCATCTAGATTATTAATTGTTTTTTGAGAAATACCCTATAATAACTCTAAAAAAAGTTTTGTCATAGAATAGTACACACAGAAGAAAATGACCAAAATGTTTCATTAAATAGGTAATATGCACTTATATCCATAGGGTTAACTGATTTAGACTTAGGGTTTATAGTTAAGGGTGAGATTTTGGGTTAGGGTGGGGTTTTGGGGTTAGGGTTTCGAATTTTTAAAAATAAAAATATTAATTTTTTCAAAAAAAAAAAAAAAAAACCATTTTGGTCATTTTTTTTTCTTACCGTGCTTGACATCTGGTCCATTTTCTCTTGATACGAAGCTTGTAACTTATCTTTCATCAGAGACACCAAATCTGGTGGATGGTTTTTCGATTGGAGTTCCTCATGCTTCTTAAGTAATTTGTGTTGCTCTGCCTGAGATAGGTAGAAATAGGTATAACAAAAATCCTGTGAGGCAATCATTTTTTTAGTGGAAGCTAGAGATGAAGATGCACTTTACCTTAATCTCATGGTACATGTCGTCGGTATATGCCTCTCCATGGTGGGTCTTTTGGATTTTATCTACTAGGGAGAGAAGTTTATGGACTTGCTCTGCCTTCTTGCCTTCATCATGAGTCCTGTTGTCAAACAAAACCATTCGGTTGCCGGACAGTTTTATAACTTCCTGTAATGTAATTTTGCATAAATGAGAATCTTAACCCTTTCTCTTGTCAAGAATCATATATATATATATATGTTTAATGCACTGACCCTAATGAAGGCAGGGCAATCTCTACCCAAATACTCTTCCAGTGTTTCATTGTTCTCTTCCAGCACATCACCCCCGGTGAAAACGACAATAACATAAGCAAGGATTTGACTTCCAAATAAAGCCTGCAATGTACTAAGTGTGCTCTCTTCCTCCTGAGTCATTCGAGTCCTCGCCGATAAAACTAGGATTACAGCATGTATTCCTCCTTCCGCTAGAGTGAGGCATCTAACGATTTCTTTACTTATAAACTCAGCAGACAACGCTATGTCAAACAGACCTATCCCAGACCATCGACATTATTAAGCAAGCAATTAACAAAAATAAGGCATGCATGCTAAATCAATCTAAGTTACTAACTATATATGTACCTGGAGTATCAATCACATTGATTCTGTGACCATCTTTTGTAACAGATTCATGTGTCTGGCATTTCATGGTAACACCAGATGCATGTGCTTTGGACACGAAAACCCTCTTTCCAATCAGGCGGTTTCCCGTGGCGCTTTTTCCATTCCCTGTACGACCTACTAAGACTATGTTTTCGACTTGCTTTGAAGAATGACCTTCCTGTTCAGCTCCACCCTTGTTCATCTTCACAAAATTTTTACACCCTTTTGTTTGATATATATAACTCTAAATATTAGTTAAAGGCGTTCAGAAAGAACAAATAAAAAAAAAAACTCTTACAAACAATACTCGTGATTTTCCATAAGACTGAAAAACAGAGGATAATATATTATGATGAGGACGGAACTTACTTTGAATGCAAAGAATGTCCGAGTCGAAGACGATGAACAACCAAAGATATTTGACAAGTAAAACCATTCGAGTTTAAATAGAAGAAGTCTTCGTCTCCTTTTTTATTATATTTTTCGTTTAACAGGGAAATTGGCATGTAAAGCCTAACTATATTTTTTGTTTAAGAAGACGACATTTAATTTTACATATTTTTTATATAAAAATATTATTATCGATACACCTAATTATATTTCAATCAATAGAAAATTAAACTAAAAATTCAAATCAATAAATTTTGCATTGAAATGCTAAAACGACACTTATTTTATAACGAAATGTTTTTCTAAAACGACACTTAATATGAAACGGAAGGAGTAATAATTAATCAACTAACCAAAACTTTTTACTACAATATTCACAATATGTTCCTCATTATATTTTAGCATTTCAAACAAATAGAAATTAAGCAAAAACTACTTATAACAGAAAGTGGAAATAGTTGTTTTAGTATAAAACTAAAGAAAACAAGTTAATACATATAATTTTATGCCAAAAAAATAAAAGTTAATACAAATTAAAATATGTGTTCTTATTATAATATTATATATCTCACATCTAAGTTATTGTATTCTTAATTAAGGGACTTAGGTAAATATAGTAAAGAGAAAATGTGTATTTAAATATCAAACTATCTTAAATTCTCCAAAAAAATACAGACTTTTCATTAACCCAAATAAATCACGGTTATATTGACTGAGCTATATGAGATACACCTTTGGTCAACTTAATTTATAGTACCTTTGGTCATATAGTAAATCATATTTCCAATCAACGTAGGGTACCATGAGCACACTATATATTAAATTTACTTAAGCCACCACATAATAATTTCATAATCATGCATAATATTTGACATACATAATATATAATAGATTGAACATGATTATATAATAGAAGATAATACTATATAACCATAAATGTAATTAATTAACATGTTGATATAAAAAATGTCTGTTATTGGCTGAACACTAAATACGACTGTGTTTATACTCTATATAATTATGCATAATATTTATTACATACATACACATATATGATACATGACTTTCTTTACATGTATAATGTATATATATATACACATATATATATCATATATTATTTGTAGAAGGTAGAAATGTAATTTTTAAAATCTTAAAATTATGTAGACTGTTCACCTAATTATTTATTAAATTTGGTTATAGTACGTGCTAATATTCGCAAAAAAGATTGAATTATATAAATTTGAAAGATTTGTTTTGTTTGGAAAATAAAAAGGAAAACGAAGGGAAATATTGTCTCTGACATCCGTTTTCTCTTATTGATTCTTTGGCTTTTGGCTCCAACGACGTTGGCGTTGGTTTCCCTTCTGGTGACATCGTGTAAGGTGAATGAAAAACTATATTTTAGTTTCAAATTTTGTAAGGTTCATAGAGACATTGAAAATCATAATTTTTGGTTATTAACGAATGAATCACTTTTGTGGTGAAGTTTTGTGTGTTTGGAGAAGCTAAGAAATTTATCTCACAGATTTTCAAACTTTGTAAGGTTTATAGAAACATTAAAATTCATGATTTTTGGTCATTAAAGAGTGGATCATTTTTGTGGTGAAGTTTTGTGCGTTTGGAGAAGCTAAGAAAGTTATCTCACGGATTTAATGTATGGAATCAATTTTTCATATCTGTTCATGAAGAAGACCTCTCTAGAATTCTTTTCGATGGAGAAGTCTAGAGAAGTCTTCTGATCAATGCATATGTTAGTTTTGCAATTGACTTTTTGTGTGGCTTTAGTAGAAGACTTTCCTAGAAATCTTCTAACTTTTCTTTGTTAGCAAAAAAACGAGAAGACTTCTCAGATAAACATATTGGTTTTGCAATTGACCAAAATGTTAAGAACACCGTTTCTATAACATGTTAGATGAAGTATTCTCACTGTTGCAAGAAGTCTACATATGTTAGTTTTGCAACTGACAATTAATAGCAAAAAGTTAATATTAATGAAAAAATTACTTGAAAAGTTTTCTAGATTTTTATTCCAAAATGTTGGTTAAAATTTTGGTTACAAGAGAAGACTTCTAGATAACACTTCTCAGAAACAGTCAAATATGTTCAATTACAAAAATAACCTACATAGACTTCTTGCGACAGTGAAAATACTTCAATTGACCAAAGTTCTAGAGAGGTCTTCTAAAAAAAAAATCAAATATTTGCAAAATTTTGGTCAATTGCAAAACTAACATGTTTACTAGAGAAAACTTCTCTAGAAGTCTTCTCTGAGATTTTCAAAGATTTTTCAAATTCAAAATTAAGTCAATATTTACATAGAAAGACTTCTCAAGATTTCTACTGTAGATTAAACTTCTTAATAAGTTTTTCTTTGTAAATTTTCTTTATAATAAGTCTTCTCAGAAAAGACTTCTACATAAGTCTTCTACTATAATATTTATTAAACTTCAATTTTCTCTAAAATTAGATGACAGTTTAATATTTTCTTGTTAATTCATGTGTATTAATTATTTTTGGGACTCATGAATGAAACTTATAACTTAATTGTTAATGATTATGAAGTTACAAATATTCATGTTTATTGATTTTCCTACCTAATGTGAGAAGAATTATTAAGAAGTTTTCTAAGAGAAGACTTATTAAAAAGTCTTCTGAGAAAAGACTTATGGGGAAGTCTTCTACATCAATTTTTGTAAAATTTGTATTTTCAAAAGTGTAAAGTAACTTATATATATGTTTTTAACTTTCAAAAGTGTTAAGTAACCTCAAAAATATCAATTCATGTGGTTTAATGTGTCTTCATAGATTATAAGACATATTTTAAGTAAATTTGACTAAGATTTCTTGAGAAATATTCTCTTTTAGTTTTAGTAAGTTTGACTAAGTTTATGTGTTATTTTGTGTTTGCTATTGAAGTTGTATCAATAACTTTAATATTTTAAGTACTTTTGGTAAGATAATATTATAAACATGAACATATTGACAAAATTCTTTTTATTAACATCTCTTCGAGTTTACAAAAAAATCACAACAAAAAAATACATACAAATCACAAAACAAGCCATAAACAAAACTATTACATATGAATATAAAGATTGTTCCTCGTCATAAAGTTTGGACTCCCTTTGAGTTAGTGTTTAGTGTTTTCCTTGTTTCCGAAGACTTCAGAAGACTTACAAGTTTTCCAAGAAGACTTCTGAAAAGTCTTCCAAAGTTTGACTCAGATCTAAAAAAAACTACATATTCAAAAACGTTCAAATGCCAACAAAGAAAAATTTCAAAAATAAATTTTTGTATGCTTAAAAGATAAATAAACAGTCACATATTCAAAATTTATAAATCTACCTTTAAAGTAGTAAAAAATGAGAACCATGTAATGAAAAATATAAAAATAAGATAAATTATTGAAAAAAACATAAGAAAAATGAGAAATTGATATAAAATTTAGTGTTTTCCTAACTTCAAAAGACTTTAGAAGACTTAGAAGATTTTGGAAGACTTTAGAAGATTTTGGCTTCAACGATGTTGGCGTCGGTTTCCCTTACGCTGACATTGTGTAAGGTGAATCAGAAACTATATTTTAATTTCAAACTTTGTAAGGTTCATAGAGACATTGAAACTCATATTTTTTGGTCATTAACGAGTGAATCACTTTTGTGGTGAAGTTTTATCTGTTTGGAGAAGCTAAGAAAGTCATCTCACAGATTTAATGTATGCAATCAATATTTTTCCAGATCTGTTCGAGAAGAAGACTTCTCTAGAAATCTTCTCGATAGAGAATTCTAGTCAATGCATAGGTTAGTTTTGCAATTGATTTTTTGTGTCTTTTTAGTAGAAGACTTCCCTAGAAGTCTTCTAACTTTTCTTTATTAACAAATAAAATGAGAAGACTTCTCGGATAAACAAGTTAGTTTTGCAATTGACAAAAGTTTGTCAGAAATTTAACTTTTTATAGAAAACTTCTTGAAAAGTCTTTTTGGAGAAAACTTCTCTGAAAATCTTTTTTACTGTTAGATAAAGTTTTCTCACTGTCGCAAGAAGTCTGCGTATGTTAGTTTTGCAATTGACAATTAATAGCAAAAAAAATTCTTGATTTTTATTCTGGGTTTTTGGTCAATTTTTTGGTTACGAGAGAAGACTTCTAGATAAGTTTCTCTGAAAAAATCAAATATGTTTAATTACAAAAGTAACCTATGCAAACTTCTTACAACGGTGAGAATACTTCAATTGACCAAACTTTTAGAGAGGTCTTCTAAGAAAAATCAAATATTTGCAGAAATTTGGTCAATTGCAAATCTAACACATTTACAAGAGAAAACTTTTCTAGAACTATTTTCTGAGATTTTCAATGATTTTTTCAAATTCAAAACTAAGTCAATATTTACAAAGGAATACTTTTCAAGATGTCGGCTATAAAGTAAACTTCTTAAGAAGTTTTCCTTTGTAAATTTGCAATCGCAAAATGACCTAAACGGAAGAGTTCTTAAGAAGTTTACCTTATAGCCGACATCTTGAATCATATGTATTAGTCAATATTGTGACTCCTGAACGGAAGAGTTCTTAAGAAGTTTCCTTTTAATATTTTTTTTGTTAACTCATATGTATTAGTCAATATTGGGACTCCTGAATCAAAATTTATAACTTAATTGGTAATAATTATGAAGTTACAAACATTCATGTTTATTGATATTTATACCTAATGTGAGAAGACTTATTAAGAAGTCTTCTCTGAGAAGACTTATGGGGAAGTCTTCTATATCAGTTTCTGTAAAACTTATATTTTCAAAAGTGTAAAGTATTATATATATATATATATATATATAGGTTTTTTTAACTTTCAAAAGTGTCATGTAACTTCAAGAATATGAAGTCATGTGGTTTAATGTGTCTTCTTAGATCATAAGATATACTTTTAGTAAATTTGACTAAGTTTTCATGAGAAATATTCTCTTTTAGTTTTAGTAAATTTGACTAGGTTTTTGTGTTATTGTGTTTTGCTATTGACGTTGTATCAATAACTTTAATAATTTTAAGTACTTTTGGCAAAATAATATTGTAGACATGAACATATTGACCAAATTATTTTCATTAACATCTTTTCAAGTTTACAAAATAATCCACAACTAAAAAATACATACAAATCACAAAACAAACCATAAACAAAACTATAACACATGGATATAAAGATCATTCCTCGTCATAAAGCTTGGACTCCCCTTGAATTTAGTGTTTAGTGTTTTCCTTATTTCAGAATACTTCAGAAGATTTTAGAAAACTTCGGAAGACTTACAAGTTTTCCGAGAAGACTTCTAATGGCCTTCAAAAACGTTCAATGGCGTGAATAAATTTTTGTATGCTTAAATAATAAATAAATAATCACATTATGTTGAATCTACAACTTTTTAGAACCTAGCATATAAAACACACAAAAATACATATTCAAAATTTATAGATCTACCTTTAAAGTAGTGAAAGATGAACTTCATGTAATGATAAATCTGCAAAACAAGATAAATTAGTGAGAAATACATAAGAAAAATGAGAAATTGATATAAAATTTACTATTTTCCCGACTCCAAAAGACTTTAGAAGATTTCAGAAGACTTGAGAAGACTTCTAAGAAGTCTTACAATTCTGACTCGAAAAACTTACATATCAAAAACGTTCAAATTGCATCAAAATAGAAAAAAATAATACAAAAATTAATTATTTATGCTTAAATAATAAATAAAAAGTCAGATAATGTTGAATCTACATATTTTTAGAATCTAACATATAAAACATATAAAATATATATTCAAATTTTATAGATTTATATTTAAATTAGTGAAAGATGAGAACCATGTAATGAAAAACCTGCAAACCAAGACAAATTAATGAGAAAGACATAAGAAAAATGAGAAATTGATATAAAGTTTAGATTTTCCAAGTTCAAAGAGGTTAGAGAGACGTTGGAGGGTTTTAGAGTGAGAAACATTATATTTTTATTGCAGCCATTTGAAAGGAACAAAGAGAATGTGTAAAAAAAATTTATATAGAGAGACAAAAAATTCCAATTAGGTTAAAAATCTTGATTCTGAAAGTCTTTTGAAAGTCTTTCGAAAGTCTTCTAAAATCTCCTTAAAGTCTTTTGATGTCTTCTAAAAGTTTTATGAAGTCTTTTGAAGTCTTCCAAAAGTCTTATGAAATCTTCGAGTAGAACCCTAAAATTGAAGGTAAAAATTATGGTCCAGTCCGGTTTGGAAATCTTTCCAAAAGACTTTAGTAGACTTCTCAATAAGTATTATATACCATTCCTCCATAAGACTTTCCAAAAGGTCTTATGAGAGTTTTCCAAACCCTATAATCAAATAACAAAAAAAAAATACTTTCTTAAACTTAAAAAACTTAGAAAAAACTTAGAAAATACTTAAAATCAAGTTATTAGATAGTCACTAAAATATATATATATATATATATATATATATATATATATATATATATATATCAATTTTTATATAAAAAATAAAATATAAGATTTTTTCTCTTTCAAAATATTTTTTATAAATTTTTTATTTTTTAAAGATCTAATACATGCTAAGACTTCTCCTGGAAGATTTTTAGAAGATTTAACTCTAGACGGAAAACCTAAATTCTACATAAATTTAGGTGAGAACCCTAAATTTTAATTTAGGCGGGAAGTCTTAAACCTTAACTCAATCAAATAACTAACTAAATAGCAAAAATAATTATTAAACTTATAAAGTGTTTAATATATACAAAACTAAAGACATGTATGTCGGTTTTTTAAGTTAAGATTCTAAAATCTAATCCTAAAAATACAAATAATACTAATATATGTTACCAAACCTGAAACCCTAAACCAAAGACTATCATGACTCAATCTACATTCACTAATCTATGTTAAAAACAATTCAATTTTTATAAATATAAATTTAATCATTTAAAAATATTTATAGTTACATAATTTCAATTTTTTCCTCATCAAAATATTTTTTATAAAATTTATAAAATTATTTTTAAGATCTACTGTAGTAGAAGATCTCAGAGAAGGAAGTCCTGTCATGCGAAAAACTATAATGGCAAAATTTAATACATATTTTTTTTTATCATAAGGGATTGTTATAGTTTTATTATTTTTTTGGTTACTTTTGCATTTGATTAAACAAGATGTATATTTTTATATTTAATACAACATATAAAATTGATAGGAACGTTTGAAAAAATATATTTCTAGTATTCGATGTAAAGGAAATACTTCATATAAATACATCTTAAATTGTAAGTTGTAATGCATTATCTGCAAATACATATTGTTTTGATGATTTTCTTTTTATCATCAGATCGTGTACAAACATTAAGCCATATCCGTAAGTGTTGTTTTTGATTATATAGAAAATATTTTCGTAGTCTTAAACCAAAGAAATATTTAATGAAAGTAAAATAAATATTTTATATAATGAATCTTAATAATAATAGAAATGATATTGATAAAATTGCTTTAATCGCTGTAGTTTCTTTCCATTAATTAGGACTTCTTTATTCAATATAGTTTATCAAAGATAATAACATAGAAGTTGATAAAATATATCGTTTCAAAAAAGCTAAAAGAAGTTCTTGCGAAACACAATTGAATTAATAAAAAATATAATATGACAGATACAATTTAAAGAGAAATCAATGATAAATTTTATACCAAATTTTGTTTGGTTTTGCCAATACATTGATACAAACATGATTTTGTTCAACGTTTTTAACACTCAGTGTTTTTTCCGTATTACAATGAGTTATAGTCACGTTTACTATCTAAACATTTAGAATTTAATGTACCTAAAAACTTACTTAGACCTAAACTATATGCAAATATGCATTAATTAGTAAAAAAAAATGTTTTACTCTAAAATTAAGAGAAAAAAAACATAATGATATTTAACATGATAGAATACCTTCATATAATGAATCTAAATAATAAGGGAACATGATATAACAATTTTGCTTTGATCATGGTAGTTGTTTGGCGTATGAATATATAACGATTGGCCATCTATATTATTAAAACTGAAGTACCTTTTGGAACTGTTTGGAAACATGGATACCAGAAAAAATGAGAATTGTTTGGAAACAAGGATAGCAGAATAAATGAGAATTGTTTGGAAACGTGGATAGCATATTAAATACTTTCTTTTATTTACACATTTAGTCATTAAATTTCTTTCTTATTTACAGATTATGCAATTTCATTTAAAATCAAATATGTAAACTAAATATCCAAATATATAAATTAATTAATTAAAATCAAATATCTAAATTAATTGTTATTGATAATCTGATAATATCAATTATAATATAAAACAATTTTAAATATAGTATTACCTTATTTAGTTTAGTAAAATATAAAAATTTCGAGAATTCAATTGTCAAGAAAATAAAATATTATAAAATTAATAATAATTTATTGAAAGCTAATGCAAAAAAAAATAGTATGTTGTTTTATTTTAAAATAAATTAACAAAAAACAATAAGTTAATAAATAAATAGTACAATCACATCAAATTGCATCAAGTTATAAAATTTTAATATAACGTTATATACAAATAAAAAAAATATTATCAAACATCTATACTATAAAATAATATAATATATTTTACTATGTATGTAAATTACAACTGTTTGTTTTATGATAAAACCAACGGTTTATGAATTTACGTTAAACATAAGTTAAATCAAACGCCCGCGCGGGGGCGCGGGTCAAGTTCTAGTTTAGAAAATTAAGAATAAAGGCATATTCTGCATTTTTAAGACATTAAGGTTTTTAAGACAATACCTTAAAACAGAGACTACTTGTAATACAATAAGGTAAAAATATTTTTTGTCCAAAATTCAAGAGAATATATTTTAATAATAATTTACAATAAAGAAAGACTTTATGTAAAGCTACGTTATACAAATATTGTTATAATATAACTACGTATACAAATATTGTTTTGTCCGTAATTAAGAAAATAACTTAATGATATTCAACATAAAAGAAAGACTTCTTAGAATAAATATAAAAGTATATCAACATGAGATAATAACTCATTTTGATTTTAGTATGTGAAATGACATATGCATAGATGATGACTGGCAATCTATCCAATGAACTTAAAAGACTTCATAAACTAGATCCGAAGTCTTTATTTATAACTTTGTTTTAATCATGGTAGGGGAGGTGCCACACATATATGTATAATTATTGACCATTTAACCTATAAAATTAAACAATAAGCTACAGAGATTAAATAATAAATATTTTATTATAATATCATACGCATCACATAAGAATGATTCATTCTTTTTGACAATAATATAAAAGACACCACTGAGATAGACACAAAAATAGAGAAAATATTATAATGATATTCCACATAAATCAAACAGTATATCTAAACATTAAAAATGTAATGTTATCTAAAAACTAACTTAAGCCTAAACTATGCAAATATACATCATTTAGTTAAATTGTAGTTTAGTCTAAAAGTAAGAGAAAAAACAGAATGACATTCTTTTCCTTTTTTATCATCTAAGTCAATTAAGACTCTGGTAAATAAAGAGGGAACTTCATATCTATTTGGACAAAGTATGACGATTGATTGCAAGCACCATATGCCTAGATTCTATTAAAAACCAACTCGTGTTGCGAATTAAATTAATCAAACAAAGATTAGATTAAATTCGATTTGTTCAATTAAATTCCAAGACCAATTCTCGTTGGGAATAAGAATCTAGCTCAACATGATTTGGTTCATGTAATTGATTACACTCTCGTGTCTCATAGCTATCCTAAGATTCTATGTTCTAGTTACTTACTCTAGACACTAGTTTGATAAGCAATCTTAATGTAGAATATGATGAATAATCCTAACAATCCTATCAATTGGCAGTTTGAGATTAAGCCCTAGAAGTCCTTAAGTCAAACAAGTTTTCTACTCATACATAATCAATGAATAAATAAATTAATAGGTAAAATAGATAGAAAAAAACTGGAGTTCCAATTCAATTTCTGAAGGAGTTTGAACCTTCTCTCCAAAACTCTCTAGAAATCAAAAGTGTAGAATGAATGTTGCCTAAACAGTAGCTTGACAATAGATATATTGGTCAAAATACGTTAGGGGTTCTTTGCAAATACTAGAAACTACTTAAAAAAAGTGCAATTGATGAGATTTATTTTACGAAGTCATTTCCTACTTTTAAACTTATTCTTATGTTATTTTTGAAATTTTACTTGTGGACAAGTAAAGAAAATTTGGGGTAGTTAATATGTTTTATAGGTTTTTAGTTTGTTCACATAAATCATTAGGATGCATTTAGAAGTATATAGTGCACATATTTGTCCATTCGTATTTTACAAGGTTTGGAGTGCACAATTGAAAATTGTATATAAATTTAATTGTTTGGATTTTATACAAAAATTGACATGTGTTAAAATCTAATTGCTCAAGTGGCTTGTGCTTTAATATATAATATATATATATATAAATAAAAAACATCAATCCATACTATTAATATGTATAAAAAATTATGTTTCCCCAAAATTAAAGAAAATACATTTTAACAATATTCAACATAAAAACATTATATAATAGATCTAAAAGTTTAATTTACAATACAATTAAAAGAACATGAAAAATGCAAATGAATATAGTTTTGTTATTGGATGGTTATTAGATATTAATACTCGTCCAATATGAATCATTTATTTTTAGTATTTTTAATGATGAAACAAAGAAAATTTATATTATATTATACATAAATATATTTTTTTGTCTGAAATTAAGTAAAAAAAAAAGACTTAATAACATTCAACATAAAAGAAATATATTGTAAAATAAATATAACAGTAGCTGGACATGAGACAGTAACTTTCTTATTTTTTATTATGGTATGTGCGCTGACGTATGAATAGATGATGTTTGATAATCTAGCTAATGAACTTAAATAAAAGACTTCTTAAATTAGATTAAAAGTATTTATTTATAAATCCATATAAATCTTAAAAAAAATCATCCTTCCAATATATTAAAAAACTCATAAAGCAGAGACTATTTATACAACAAAGAAAATAGTAATTTTGTAATAAACTAAAAAAAATCTTAATTGTATTAGATTAAAAGAAAATACTTCATCTAATATATCTGAATTTCTGAATTATAATACATTTTAAAAATAACTTAAACGTATATTATCTTACAATATATATCATTTTGTTGAACATGGTACTATAGGTAGTTTATATAAATACTTGTATAAAATGATTGTTTTGTAAGAAAAGACTGAAATAATAGAACACTTAAACAAATACTACTTGTTTGATCATAGTTGATGGCATATTAATATATGATTAATGACTATTTAGACAATTAATTTAAATAAAAATTTAACAATAATTTTTTTAAAAAAAGTTAACAACAATTTTTTTTTTTAAAGTTAACAAATTGAAACAATAAAGTATTTACTATAGCTTCATGTACATCACATCTAAGAATGACTCATTCTTCTAAATATATTAGAAAAATTCATAGCCATAGATTGTTTTTAAAGAATGCAATGTAATGTGTTTATTACCAAATTAAATATCCTAATATTGCTTGTAAACTTGGTTGAATGGATTATCATCTTAGGATATTTTAGGTGTTCATTAAACCACTTAATATACAACCCAAATATTTTAGATGTTCATTAAACCAGTTAATATACAACACATACTTTCAAATGCATATCTACTGACAAAAAAATTCATATACAACACAAATACTTTAGATGTTCGTTAAACCACTTAATAGTTTAATGACATATATATGCTCCATATATAATAATAGTAAAAATTATTTTATTCTTAATTAAGGGATTTACGTAAATATAGTAAAGAGAAAATATGTTTTTAAATACTAAACTATCTCAAATTCTCCAAAAAAAATACAAACTTTTCATTAACCCAAATAAATCACAGCTATATTAGATATACCTTTGGTCAACTTAATTTATGGTACCTTTGGTCATATAGTAAATCATATTTCCAATCAATGTAGGTACCATGAGCACACTATATATTAAATTTACTTAACTCACCACATAATAATTTCATAATCACGCATAATATTTGACATACATATAATATATAATAGATTGAACATAATAATATAATACTCCCTCCGTTTCACAAATAGTGTCACTTAGACACATTTCACACATATTAAGAAAATGATTGAAATGCATTTATGATTGTATTAATTACACCTATTTGACCAATAGTATTTGAGATAAATAGATTTATTTATAAAACCAATGCATTTTGTAGTTAATATTAAGCTATAAGTTACATTGAAATTCTAAAATGACATTCTTTGTGTAACAAGAAAAAAGTGGTAAAATGACACTCTTTGTGAAACAGAGGAAGTATAAGATAATAATATATAACCATAAAATGTAGTTAATTAGCATGTTGATATAAAAATGCTTGTTATTGGTTGAACATTAAATATGACTGTGTTCATATTCTATATAATTATGTATAATATTTATTACATACATACACATATATGATACATAACTTTCCTTACATGTAGGCTCTAAATGATGACCAAAGGAATAAGTGAGAATAATAAAAATTTTATCATTCCTTACAATTTACACCATTTACAAGGAATAGTTGTTATCTATAATTTCTTAACAATTTTTTACATTTAAAGAATAATAAACTATATTTATTTCTTATCAAATTAGAGAAAGTACATAAATAATATATATTCTTTTTATTTTATTCCTCTTGGTTCTTTTCCTTATTATTCTCTATATTCTTTTAATGGTTATCAGTTAGAACCATATAATATATATATTTTTAGTAGGTAGAAATGTAATCTATAAAATCTTAAAATTATATTAACATCCGTAATATGTGTGGACTGTTCACCTAATTATTTATTAAATTTGGTTATAGTATGTGTTAATATCCGCAAAAAAAAAGATTGGATTGTATAAGATTTGAAATATTCGTTTTGTTTGGGAAAAGAAAAAGGAAATATTGTCTCTGACATCCGTCTGCTCTTTCAAAGACGATGAATCGGCACTTGGCTCTAGGGAATCACCTTTTCTCTCGGTGATTCTTTGGCTTTTGGCTCCAACGATGTTGGCGTCGGTTTCCTTTCCGGTGACATCGTGTGGCTTCTCTCCGGGTTTTCCCGATTGTTGTCTGAACTTTGCTTCTTCATAACCTCTCTGTTTCTTTTGGTTTCCAGTTTTGATGGGTTCGAAATCAGAAGCAGAGAATTGAAACTTCTTCATTTGAAGCGGAGTTCGTTTGGCTTTAGTCCTGTGGTAATTCAGTTGACTTTTGCTCGATGATCTTTGGTCGGATCTTCTCGATTTTGTTCTTTGTCAATCTAAAGTTTTTGGGTTTTTGGTTAAAGCGGTGTGGCAGTGGTTATTTCTCTTCCAAATCTTGTCTTGGCGGAACTCTTTGAATAACTTCTTATTTTTGGTTTGGTTCTGGTGGACTTTCGATTAGAGCTCTAACATATGTAGATGCCAGTGAAGTTTGGTGGCTGGTTGTTGTTTGGGCATGTATCTCTCCTCGCCAAAACTTAACGTGTGAAGGTTCTTCGACCTAGTCACCATCTTTCTTAGGGTTTATTTTGGTTGTACCTATCTTATGGGTCTTGTTGTCTTTTTATAATCTTGTTTAATAATAACATATGAAAAAAAAACACAATAATATAATATAAGATAATAATATATAACCACAAAATGTAATTAATTAACATGTTGATATAAAATTGTTTGTTATTGGCAACTGTTATTAGTCATTTATTAAATTTGGTTATAGTATATCTTAATATCCGCACAAAATAAAAGAAAAATAAAAGACTGGATTCTAAAAAAAATTTGAAGATTCGTTTTGTTGGGAAAAGATAAAGGAAAACAAAAGGAAATACTTCATAACTCACTCGACTTAAATAAAGACGCGCAATATGACTTTTCTTGTCCAATGAGAACAAAAAAAATATAATAATAATAATAATAATAAAAAAAAAAGAGACTTTCAGCAGTTATTTTAGTTCTATTTAAACTTGGAAACCAGCTTCGTAGATTAACCACTTCTATCAAGCATCTATCTGCGAAAGACTGAAGTGCAATAAAATCAAGTTTGTCCTTTCTTCTTGTCTTTTCTTTTAGTAAACTTCTGCATCAATCAATTACTACAACATGTCTCAGCTTTCTGGTGTTGAATGAAAAAGGAAATACATCGGTTAATATCAAAGATTATTCACTTGTATCTCATAAATGTGTTGTTACTTTGAAGGGTTAGCTGATAATTAATCATATTTTTGTCGTCATAAATTAAGGTTGAAGGAAACCTCCCCAAATGGCCAACGATCAGAAGAATGCTGAGTCTTTTCCAGTGGAGGAAGATCATAAGAAGGAAGATGTTGCACCTCCAACGACGAATGATCATAAGAAGGAAGATGTTGCACCTCCAGCGACGAATGATCATGAGAAGGAAGCTACCGCACCGGAATCACATCCGATCGAAAACATAGTCTTGCTTGGTCGTACTGGGAATGGAAAAAGCGCCACGGGTAACAGCATCGCCAGACAAAAGGTGTTCATCTCAAAACCACACGCAGCAGGTGTAACAATGGAATGCCAGACATTTAGAGCTGTTACACCGGAAGGCCCAATACTCAATATAATTGACACTCCTGGTACGTTTTGTCATTGCATATTTGATGTTTATGGAAAAAAAAATACTTATCTAATGTTGAGTTGGGGGTGTGCAGGTCTATTTGATATGTCGGTGGCAGCTGAAGTTATAAGCAGAGAAATCGTTAGATGCCTAACTCTAGCGGAAGGAGGGATACATGCTGCAGTCTTAGTTTTGTCAGCTAGGACTCGGTTTTCGAAAGAGGAAGAGATGGTACTTAGTACCTTGCAGGTTCTTTTCGGGAGCAAGATTGTTGATTATCTTATCATCATTTTCTCTGCCGGGGATGTGCTAGAGGACGATGGTGTGACACTGGAGGAATATTTGGAAGATTGTCCTGATTACCTAAAGGTCGGTGTTTTGATCTCATTTGTGGAAAAAAGAGGTTTCATCTTACGACTTATGTATTATTCATTGCAGAGAGTTCTCATATTGTGCGGCCAACGAATGACCCTGTTCGATAACAGAACCAAGGACTCTGCCAAGCAGATGAAACAAGTCCACGAGCTTCTCAACCTGATCGACCTGGTCAGAAAGCAGAACAGTAATAAACCGTATACCGATGAGATGTACCATAAGATAAAGGTTACACATTTTTCCCATTTATTTTAAAAACAATTATATGCATTAATTGAATCTAGTGTGTTTTAATCTCCGGAACCAAATGGTATCACTCATCAGGAAGAGAATGATAGACACAAGAAAGAACAAGAGGAGCTTGAAGCGAAAGGGCATTCCGAAGAAGAAATTGAAGCTCTAAGGAAGGAGTTAGAGCTAACGAGAGAACAGAACTTCAAGGCAATGACAGAGATGGTATGAACTCCTATTCATGAATGTATACACATGCCCGACTCTAGGGGTGTGCCCAATGTGCTTTTGCACTGGGCCCCCAAAAAATTTAGACAATTTTAGTTACTATTTAGGGCATGTTTTTCAAATTTAGGACCCTTTCTCAAATTGTTTTATATTGTTCATGCACTGGACCTTCTAAAACATTGAGAAAGGCCTGTGTATACATACACATAGATAACTGCGACATCAACTTGTTATGGTTCTTTTTTTCAGATGGAGAAACAAATCAAAATGGCTGCGGAAGCGCAGGAGAAGCTCATGGAGCTCAAAGAGAAATCGCAGCAGCAGCTCTTTGAGCAAAGAGAAAAATCTCTGGAGCAGAGCAACCGTGAAAAAAGGGAAATGCAGCAACATTTAAATCAGATGAACGACCAAATGCGTAAGAATATGGAAGATCAGATGAGGAGGGAGGACGCTGGGTGCAACATTCTGTGACCAACCACTGTGCGCTCTCCAGAACTGATTATGGGCTTTTGTTTCAGTTTCTATTTCAATTTCCGTTATTTCCCTAAGTGGATTGGCATATTCGTTGTCTAATCCTTGTTTGTTTTGCTTCTTGTTTGCATCATATGTATCTGCTTTATTATGTGCTTTGTACGAAGTCACTTGTTTTCTTCTTCTTCTTGTGATTTAATAATTAAAATCCAAAGTTTGTCACATGTCACGAGTCATCTTTTTCATATTTGTGGTAACTGGCATATTCGTTGCTGGCATATTCGTATAAGGTATCAACAAATGAGATGATGGTGATAGTAGAGTTACCAACAAATGAGGTGATAGTAGAGTTACCAATGAATATGCCAGTTACCACGAATATGAGTTTTGTATAAGGTATTGGTTGGAAACACTTCTGTGAAAAAATCAGTTTTCTAAGTTATATTATATAGTCATAGTTTGTATTTTGGTCAGTTTATTTTGGTATCTATCGTTGTATTTTATGAGTGTAGATGGAACTACACAAACATGTTTCAAGATGGACATCAACAAGAGACATTATTGAGATGTATCTATAGAGGAAGACTGTTATGAACAAGTGGTTTAAAGAAAATAAGCAAAGAGTTTCATTGACTACTAATATTTGGGTGGCTCAAATAACGTGTAAGGACTTTAGTTTAAATGAGATTGTTCATTTCTTATGTGTTTGGTTTGATTCTTATGAGATTTTTCCTTTCTTATAATGTGTTTTGTTTTTACTCTCAGGTGCTTGTAACATGGTTGTGACTGCCCATTACATTGATGTGTGTTGGCGATTGAAGAAACTTATCACTGGGTTCAAACATGTCACTGATCACAAAGATCAGACTATTTCAAAAGGTTTTGGTATATTGCTTAGCTGACTGGGAAATAGAGAAGGTATTATGTGTGATTGTAGACAATGCAACGGCCAATTCATTTGCACTAAGAAGATTTTGGAGTGAAATTTTTAGTGTCTAATGAAGCACTAGTTTTAGATGGAGAATTAATGCATTTGAGATGTAGTGCACATATTATCAACCTGATTGTGAAGGATGGAATGGCTGGTGCAGATGAGAGTGTTAATGCTATTTGTAATGATGTGGTATATGTTAGAACTTCAGAAAACATGCTGACATAATTTGAGCAGAAAGTAGACGCTGGTAACTGACTAGGGGAAGCTTGCCGTTGATTGTGAGTACTAGGTGTAACTCCACTTATCTGATGTTAATCACATCGATGAAATTTAGAGTAGCTTTTGACAAAATGGAGCAAGAGGATTATAAGCTGTATATAACGATTACTTTGTGGAGATGGAAAAATGGCAAAAGAGGATAGGTCCTCCTCAGTTCACTGATTGGAGAGCAATAGAAGATTAGACAGGTTCTTAGTCATCTTCTACAACTCCACTCTAGGTGAATCTGCATTTACCTCTCTAATAATACTAACAACTGTTACGGGAAAATTGTAACCATAGCTGCTAACCTTATGGATATGATGAAAAGCAGAGACCATGAACTCAAGAAAAAGGTAGAGGAGATTGTTGGGTCCAATAATTGGCAAGGCCCGAATGCGCCCATTATCGAGATAGGATAGCAAGTTCGACTCGGTCAATAGAAGTGGGGGCCGAGATCGATGCAAGTGGTTGAGACATTTGAAACCCTAGAGTCTACACACATCATTCACGACCTCGACCTCGATCTCTTATTCTCTCACTCTTAATAGTTAGCTCTGGGTTCTTAGTTGTTGTAACCCGATATCTTTGTAACCATTGTATTCAACCAATCTTTATCAATAAAGTCTATTTTTGTCAATCGAAATTTGATTACATAGTTGTGTTCTGAGGATATCGCTTCCCACATTATTTTATTCTCTAGTCTTTTACAAAAAATCGATACCAAATACCTAGTGTGTCTTTTAGGATAAAGAATAGCCTCGTCCTCTACAAACCACCCACATATCAAATTCGTACGTGCATAATGAGCAAGACCAAAAACGATGAAGAGCACTCACCACTCTACTTCGAGCGGCCAACAAAAAAAGAAAAGAAACCATAATTTAAAAGAAAAATTTGTATCTTGTATGACTGAGTTCACGCTTACGCCACGAACAGAGGCCAATCACAGTAAATAGTAAATTCAAGTTTATAAGAACCCCTTCGGTTAAACAAATACGATCAACTGTTAATCCAGGTCCGTGATCAAGCCTTCGGACACAATCCCGCTTCTCACAGCTAAAATCATCAGTAAAAGCTTATTAAAGTTACAATGTCGATCCAATGTCCCATCAAACTTGAAGTGGATGAGAGGAAGTTTAGCATCTTCAATACAATGAACCTCGGAAACTTCTCCTTTTCCTTTTTAGCAAAAAAAAAAAAAACTTCTTCTTTTCCTTTCAGCAGATCACGTAAGTCGATGAAAAAAACTTTCTGTACCAATGAAGAGAAGAATCATTACACTAATTCGGGTTATAAAGAGAAACAGGATGAACTTACAGCGACATGACAAGGACTTTTCACGATGAACTGAGTTGATGGGAGAAGACTAAGAAGAAATACGAGGAAGAAGAAATAGAGAACAATAATTAAAATCCTGATAGGATAAAAATGTAGACAAAGTTCTATTGGGACAAACTCATATTCTTAAGTGTCATTTTTCCAATTTTCTCTATATTTATTTATTACTGTTGAGAATTCATCTGTATGATATATATGCAATAACTGAAAAAGTCTTTTGAATAATCTTTAACTAGGTGTTGTGCCCGCATATGCGGGCATAATTTCTTACAAAATTCACACATATATTATTTCTTCAAAAGTTATCAGTTTTTCAATTATATTACTTCAACTATATGTTAGGTTAAAATTTTCAAAAATTTTATAAACAACATAAATTTTATCAATATTTTTTTGTTATGTTTATGTATATTTATGATATAATATATAATTTTGTCTGACCATTTTTATATTAAAATCTGATAATGATTATTGTTAGCAACTATAATTAATTAATAATTCTATTTTGTTTATATTAACTTGATAAATATATAAAGATTTATGTATATATACCAGTTTCTATTATTTTTGGATAATAACAGATTAATTCATATTTTTAGATAATGATAATATATAACAAATTTTTCTTTTACTTGATTATCTATGCGAGTTTACCTTTTGCATGATTTTTATTACTATATATGAATATATATAACTAACTATATTATGAATAAATCTAATTAATTGATTGTTAAATAGAATAAATAAAAAATAATTATTCATTAAATGTAGAATGACTCTAGTTACTCAAGTTTTTGATGTGATTGTTCCGAACAAAAGTATCAATTTTAATTAATAATATCACAGTTATATATTAGAGTATATTTTTTTGATAAAATATGTTAGAGTATATTTGTTTAATTAAATAATTAATACAATCTGTGAATTGTATCATGACCGGAACTAACCAATTGAGCAAGTCAGTAAAGAAGTTCATGCCATGTTTTAAGTTTGCGCTTATACACTTATTCATTTATTTAGATTTACACAAATAATGTCTATAAGTCTAATAATTTACAGGTACGCCATAGGTCTATAGATTGTTTCTTTTTAGCTATTGAGATGGGAAATTTAAGTTTGCCAGCATCGGAAAAGTTTACCTCTAGCACTGCACAAAATGATAAACAAATAAAAAATTATCAAGTTGGAAAATAACAAACGTGTGTAGAATATAAAACTTCTATGATAGAAGAAATACTTCGTACTTACAAAACCTAGATCTAACGTAAGAAAAGTATATATTATAACCTAGCAACATTATTGAATATGTGTCTTTAAAATTTCTTAACGTGTTAATTGATATATTATATATGTTGTTAATATTAAATTTCTTTTAGTTATATATGAATTGAATATATATATTAAGGGTAACATCGACTTTAGCCATTCTAACTTTTAACGTGAGAGTTCGAATGCGAAAAATCACTTCGCAAATAATAGTATAGATGTGATCACTTTATTTTCTGATTAAATCCAAAGTTCTTATGAACATGATGACATTTTTGTTAAAGAGTAGTCATAATCGTAATCAATGAAATATATTCAAATCGATCATTGATAAAACCTAATACCATCGATCAAATCAAACCAAGATAAAAGGAAGGCCTAACAGAAACACTAGAAGCCCAGTCCAAACACACACAAAAAAAAAAAAAAAAACAATTCAAGATTCAATAACAACGCATGCAAACTCAATTATCTCGGGGGATCCCGTTTCTCCTCTGAATCCATGGGCTATAGTCCGAATCTTATCCACAAGTTCCTGGAGAATAGCTTATCTACCTTCTTCCATGTCCCACGGTTTTTCATGAATCCATGTCTTCATGTCTTCATAGCAACTCAGAGCATGAACAACGGCGTCTCTTACCATAGAGGGGCCACAGAACGCAATAACCAAGACAAAAGCAAGCTTCAAAGTCGTCAAAGAAGAAACGTTTTTGTGGATATTTTGTACTGTTCGCTGATTTCACTAATACATGGCGGTTTGCAATTGGTTGAATTTTTTTCTTTTTTATCCGGAAAAAAAAAAAGACCCTAGTGGGCCTCTGCGTTAATCATGCTCTCAGCTCGACTCACAAAAACCCTTAAATATAGTTTGGTAGAGATGCTCACCAAAATCATCATCATCATCCCAATATATAAAAGGGATTGAGATAGTGTTTTTAGACTATCCACCTCAGCATAAAAAATCATCCAATCAAAAATCATCATTTTTATGCCATGTCACCTTCGTTAAAATTGTGATTCAGCCCAAACCCAAGTCAACAAAAAGCTTTCTTTTGTCATCAGCTTTCTTTTGTCATCAGCTTTCTTTTTTAATGGGCTTTAATACTCTTCGTTGCCACATCAAAAAGCTTCATGTTAACGGCCCTGCAAAAAAAAATCTAATAAATATATGATGTGATCGTGACATCATTTTCTCCGAAAAATGAATCACCATCACTCATCAGCCACTTCTTCTCTCCCTCTCCTCAATCCAATCGACGCTTCAGTAAATCCCTATTTTATGTTAAAGAAAGCCAATCATACACCGTTACGTCTAGCAAGGGAATTGAATAAAGTTTTAATGTCATCAATATCAGTTAGACACAGGACTTCTGGGATTCTAATCTTTAACATAAAAAAATCATGTGATCAATTAAAGTCCAAGACAATATTTTAGGCAATTATCTCTATTCTTCTCGATGTATCTATAATGGTGGTCTACCAGGCACAAATGATATTTCTCTCTATAGTCGGATGTAAACTGGTGCAGCGGATGAGAAAGGGGTTACTTGGAAGTTAGATCAGTCGATGAGAATTAGAACTTGGATCAGTCAATAAGAATTAGAAGTCAAGTGTTGCTACTGGAGCTACACTTTCTGCTGATGATACTACGGTTTGTGGTTTAGTCAGAGATGCATAGGCTCAAACCGAAGAGAATCTTGCGTCTGTCACGGCTGGTGTGGTCATCCCGTTAGTGGCGAGCTAGCAGTTAGCTTTCATTGTTCTAGCGATGCTCTACAAAAAATGTCATAGTCGTCTTAAGCGCATATTCAAAGGTAACAACATCAAATATCATACTTATGTCCATTTTTGGAGTTAGTTTCAGTAAAAAGTTGTCACTGTCAGGTGAGAATGTATATCGAGCCAAGTAGCGAACGAGGCGGTCGGGAGCATAAGAACGTTTGTGTTATTCTGATGGAAAATGGAATCGTTAATTTTTTTTTTTCATTCTCTTCGCTTCTTACACCGACAGTTTATATGCAGGTGCAAGGATAATGGAAAAGCAACGCTTGATTATCAAGAAAACACCCACGTGCTTTCAGATGTTCAGGTAAACAATTCTGCAATTCCACCAAACAATCTAATTTGGAAAACCAAATACTCACTATAATGTTTGGAGCTGGTGTTCGGGGTGCTACTTATTTTGGTTGTGAATCATTCATGATCGTGCTGCAACTGCCTGAAAATGGAACCATGGGCCAAGGATAATATAACATTCTAGATATGTATAGCTGTTTTTCTCTAAGATCCACAAAAAGAAAAACTAATTTGGAAACTATGCAACTATTCTTTTATCTTCATAAGGTAATATATTTTCTTGTATTTACCATTTTGTTCTAAGTAATAATTTTGGTTTTCTGTATCATTATTGAATCATGCTACGGCAATTTCTCTTAAAAGTCTTCCAATGTCTTGATTTATTTGTCATTATGGTTTGCATGTCTATTTTCTTGCATAATCAATGATTAATCACAAAAATACTTGCAAAACATAATATTTACATTGCAAAGCAATCGCCTTAGCTCATATAAAATTACACTCCTTCCGTTTCATTTTAATTATTGTTTTGGGTTTGTGCACACAAATTAGTAAAACATATAATTTTGTATATTTCCAAAATAAAAACACAGTTACCTATACATTTAACCATATTTTAACCAATAGAAAAATAAACTATAGAATCTTCTTAATAATTTTTGCATTAAAATTGTAAAGCGACATTTATTTTGAAACAAAAAATTTCTTCTACAACGACAATTAAATTAAAACGGAAGAGATATTATAGATCAATGATAGTGAAGCTCACAGTCAGTGGTGAGGCCACATGCATTTTGGATGAGGCAGTTGGCCCTTATAATATTTATAAATTTAATGTAATTGTTTACTAATTTTTAATATTGCCTATGTTAATTTATTAAATTATACTTTAATATTTAATATGTAATTTGTTCCTGGTCAAAACAGTTTCTAGATTCGCTACTACTCATAATATGAGACAACCAAGTAGTCATGTTCACAGAAATGCAAAACATAAAGAATCGTAAATATAATGCCTAGCATTATTCCCAAAATTTATAAAGGTAGAAAACAATCAACTTAAGTATGCAATATGTACATGTAAATTACACTTATTTATATAAAATTATTACTTATTTATCACCGGCTACACAATTTTACTTTGACACAAACATAAGCATCATCAGGCACTTCAAAGGAAGGTATGAGTCAAGTTCAATGCAAGAGTTTAAAGAAAAACTTTTAAAAACAAATAAGAATATTATCATCAAGAAAACACAACTAAAAATAACTTCTTATCCTCTTCCAACTTATATATATATATATATTCTGAAGTCAATCTTGCTATTTTACCAAACTAATAAAACAAAATTATTACAAAAAAATATGAGCAGATAAAACTACATACAACATTTGAACAACATAAATGATAACTTCTATCTCTTATAATACTATATTATACACTCTTAACAATTTTATAAAATCTAAATATTCTATAATATTTTATATTTACACAAAATCAATAGTAATATGTTGTACGCAATTTTCCGCGCGTAGCGCGGACAATAGATCTAGTATATATAATAGTTGAGTTTCTCTCCCTCTAAGAGTGTCCACCTGGACATGTGTGGGACCCACTCTTTTTTTTTTTTGCGGAGTGGGCTCATAAAATATTTTGTTGGATTTTGTTTCATTGAGAAACGTTGGGCCTGTGCATAACGTTGTTTTAGTGTGGCCCGGGTACATCTCTCAGTTATTAGGGCTTTCGCCTTCGTTGAATTTCCTCTGTGACGATCCCGAGTCTGTAGAAACTTCCTTCGTAATTCGATTTCGACGTTTCCACCATCCAGGTTCACTGACGATGTATCGATTTGTCTTCCCATAACGCTTTTTCTTGGCCCCTTTATATACATGTCGTCAACCACTGTCTGTTAATCTCCTTTATCAAGCATACAAAAATTCTTCTACAATGTCTTCCTCCGATGCTGTGAAGAGGCAGATGACTAACTACCAAAGGTAAAAACTTTTTATAAAACCCAACAAGATTCAATTTTTTACTCTTTAATTCAATCTCATATTCCTTATTAATCTTTTTTTTTTTTTTTTTTTTTGATTATGTCTTCTGGTGGTGGCTCTGGCTCGCTGCAATCGACTCTTTGGTCACCATTCACCTTCGGTCACAACCCTCCCGTCTGCCCTTCCCGAGAACCATCACCGCCACGGTGAAGACAAAACCTGTTATGATTCTTTTTAAATCAAAACAATATTTAATCGATGAGCAGATCCCATCTGTTCAAGCTAACATGAGCTCATGTTTTATCAGTTGCTAATTACTTATAATCTTTTTTAAATTTGTCGGTTATAATATGACGGTTTATAAAATAAAAAGCTCGATGTTCCTTTTGTGTATATAGTTCCAGAAAATCAAAAAGAAGAAAGACAAGCAGCGAAATGATGATGCAATAAAGACGTTAAGACAAAAAGGAAGGAGCTAAGTCACTGTAAAATTGATGTGGGGTCGTTGGAACTTTATGTGTTTGAGGACAATGCTAACGTCTACGTTGTTATGGACAAATTTGGTCAGGCCTCTGTTTGCGTCAATTAGAAAGGCTCTCGGAGAGAAGATAATCCCTTCAACTGGATAATCGAAAGCAGTATCACAGTAAAGCTCAGCGAGTAAGATTCTATATTTGCTCTTTCTGAGAAATTTTCTTATTGTGCCGATAATATGACGTCGCAAAAGCAGGAGTCGATACACCAATTTCTCTATTGATTTCTTGAACTACACTATCAGGGACAACTGCATTTAATTTTCTTATTGTGCCTTTTCCAGTGCATCCATGGATCGCAGGTTGTCAGAAGATGAATATCCGATTTGATATACTGATCTTCAGGCAGATGAAAGCATACTTGAAATCTTCTTCTTTGCACAAAGCTGCTTTGATGGTACTTTTTTCTTGCAATCTTTTCATTGTGTATCACTTATTATACCAAATTGTTAACTGAACAAATAAAATAAAGAAATATGAAATGACGTCTCTATATATTTTGAGATTCCTACTTTGTTCTATAGGGGTTGGCATAGTGGGAATCTTGTGTCGATTAGAATAGTAATTTCATAAAATTGTAAGTAAACGTAACTACACAAGTAATCTCATAAAATCTCATAATTAATTCTTTACTATAACAAATAAACCACTGAAAACATAAGTCTTTTTTTTTTAAAAAACAGTAGTTAGTTTTAACTTAAACTAGATTTGGACCCGCGCAACCGCGCGAGTGTTAACTTTCATTTTTATTTAAATAGACATTTTTTTAATTTCAAGAATGGGATGTATTCAAATATGTATATCGATTATTCAAACATTAGTATGTGATTCAATTTTATTGGTTTTCATCAAATTAATAATTTCAAAATGTAACATATATTTGTATCTTCTTTTATATATTTTTGTTTGTTGAAATAGTATTTGATTATTGAACTCATGAATTTTTTTAATCTAATTTGGTAAAATATAAAAATATTTTCACTTCTAAAGATATTGAAACATTTCAAAAAATCTAAATTAACAAAAAATTAAACTTATATATCTTATATTATAAATATAAAGTACTAATTAAACACTAATATTTGTTTTTGTTTTTTTTTTTTGTTTCAAAAAATGAACTATCTAGGTATTTGACAAATAATATATATAATTTATATTTATTTATTATTTTTATTATATATTTATCTTTTTGTATTTGCATTTAGTTATTGAACAAATTAATATATGCATGAAATAACATATTTGAAATTAGTTTGTATTAAATTTATGCTCAATTCCGACCTCCCGATCTTCAAGCCAAATTTCCTTTTAGCAATATTTTTTACGTTTATTCATTTTAGATAATATATTATTATATATACAAAAGTCTAAGATATGTCAATTTCTATACATGTATTATATAGTTTGTGAATGTTAAGCCGTTCTGTCATCGTATTATATTTTATAATAAATATTTTATATTTATAAAAATAAAATTTATTAATTTATCAATTTAATATAACTTTATCATATTTAGTTCAATATAGTAATTTTATTTTAACATGAATTGTTATTATTATAAAATATATATAAATAAAAAAGAATTTTTATTTTATTTTATAAACAATAACTGAATATATATTTATGCTTAATAATAGTTGATTTCTAATTACAGAATTAGTTTAAATATTTACATAAACTTTTTGAAAATTAAGATACTGTTAAAATATTTTTCAAAAGATTTGTTTGAATTTTTAATATATATATATATAAATATATATATATATATATAGTTAAAATATTTTTTAATACGAATTGATTATGATTATATAATAAATAAAATAGGATATAATTTATATTTTTAATTTTTTAAAATATATAAATGTATAATGTTATTTCATAACTAATTTCGAAATTAGTGAAAAGTATTATTTTCTTATTATATTTTTTTAAACAGGTTTGTTAGAATTTTTAAAAATATATATTTATATTTAAAATGAAAAGATATCAAAAGATATTGTAATAAAAAAATATCAAAAGATATTATGAATGATATTATTAAACTATATTATTAGTAATAAATGAAAAATAATTGATTTTTAGTAAGGGTCCATTTTTAAAAAAATCACACATGAATCAAAGTTGTGACTTCTGTTTTAATATATAAGATATAAGATGTTATCTTTAAATTTAGAGTGCTTAAATTTAGACTGTCTCTTGCTCTCATCTCAATTATTTAGGACCAAGATAAAAAAACTTTAATTTATCAACTAAAACTAATATGACTTTTTTGTCAACATTAAAACCACTATGACTAAACCGAAAAATCACTTGAACCCACTTACCTTTACATATTTAAAAGTGTAAAACATTTTTAATTGTCAACATCCCCGACAGCCAGGATCCATTCCAAAACACGCCGCTTGCAACCTTTATGTAAGCAAATCTCTCATAAATCAAACAGAACTCAAACTTGGTTTATCAATCTCACCATCCAAGAAACGAAAAATAACTACAGGAATCAGAAGGAAAAAATAACTACATGAATCAGAAGGAATTTTGACGACTTCGCCGACAAGAGGATTTCAGAGTAGGCCGCCTTACACATACTCAGGCTCAAGCAGAGTCTTAAATTCAAGGTTCAATTATTTTGAAGCCCAACGTTTTAAAACTCTGCTTCACTTACTCATTATATTGGGCTACTTAATAAGCTCAATATTCTTTCTTTTTTTTTGGTTTCACAAATACAACTTTTACTTCCTACAACACAACTCATTTAAACCAAAACCCAGTTTAACATTATAAACATAATGATGTGCTATAATTAGTGAACAAATTTAAAATGTTATTTTTTTGGTTTTAAAAAAATTGCGTACAGTGTTTTAAAAATAAATTAAGGGGCTACTTAACAAAAAAATGATGGTTTTGTTCGAGTGAACATTTTGAATCTAAGAATATAAAAAATTATGTCTAACCTTTCACTAATTTATTAATATACTAACAACTACGTCCGCAACCACTAAACCCCCCAAAAAAACACCAATTATCAATATCAGAGAGCAACCAACACTCATGAATTAAAAAATCCTTATGCATATACCATACAAAATAACAAATCATAGTAATTTTCCGGGTATTCATCTACCAACTTAATTAAGTGGGATAAGTTCAATTATTCCATACATCACCATTATAAACCGTACGATATATACAAGTAACTAAAAACAATCAAGAAATTACACACAAAAGTTTACAAAAACAAATGAACATTGTATCCGGCCCCGCGCTTGCGCGGAGCCTATGCTACTAGTTTTGATATCAAGATTATAAGCTCATGCACATCATACGGCTTAACAGCAAACTCCTTTGTAGTAGTAAATAAAGAACCAATTTGAATGATCCAGTACTTGTGAAGACTCTAGGCTCTAGTGAAGGTCATCTCGTAGGTTTCATCTTGAGTGTCTTTGTGTAGTTTGCAAACTTTAAGAAACTTCTCAAAGGAAAGGAAGCCCATGGTTGTTTGTACGAGATCAAAGCATGGTTAAGAACCAGTCTTTTGGTAAGCAGCAGCAACATTTTCCAGTGATGATGACCACAGAACCACCAGGATGGCTCATAAGAGATCACATCTATGCATCTGTATCAGGTCCTAACGCTGCAGCTTGGAGACCTCAAATTATAAGGACAAATCAACCTGCATCTGTACATCATCACAACTATGCACCATGGAGACATCATAACATGTATCAGCAGCACCCAATGTCTAACCAGCTCACTGTTCCAGCTGAGACCTATTTCGTTCAGCAACACACTTCATCTTATTACCGTATCATGAGACCTGAGGCTAACCAGACGTGGCATTTCAGGCCTAATCCTACTCTGAGATCATCAAGTGGACGGCCAAGAACATCTTGTCTAATTGGAGACCAACAATTTGTAGTATTGGGACCATCATCGGTTCAGCTGGACTGGCACGGACAACACTTTGGCTTCCCCATCATTGATATAATTCATCAACAAACTTTTTCAAGTGAAGCAGAACCTTAGCTGGATCATCAAGAAATGCAGCAACTCAAGCTGAAAGGCTATACACATGGGAGATCATTGCTGGACCATCTTTTCACCAAGGTCAAGATCATCAGCAGCCTTAAACGATTCTTGACATGATGATTGATCACCATGTTTCTGTTTTCACTAAATATCTCTCTTTCATATATTGATTTTGATAAATGTTAGTGACTTGTTGGTCAAGGAAGAGTTCTCTTTTGAATAGATTTAGAATTAGATAGATTCAGTTTCAATACTTACCTTAACGAAAGACTTGAAACCTCACTCTAGTCCTCTTAAAGCTTCCCTTTTTACATTGCCCATTTTGTCTAACACGCGCTGTTTAGCTACTTGGTCAAAACTCAAAAGAACATTGGTCACGCGCCTTTTCGACCATGTCGCGCGTGTCGGTGTGAGAGAACTTCAGTTTTTCAACGTATTAACTTTAAGAGGTCGTAGTCAACATTAATTAAGCTAATCCCATAAAGAAATAACATTGTAATCAGATTGGTTTTGCCAACAATTTAAGTTATCTCTCACTAATGAAACGAAACCCTTTAATCTTAAATAATTAAAAAAACTTCTCTTCTCTGTCTCTAGTTTATTACCAATTTACCATTGCGTCGGTTTCTCATTCCCTTCTTCAGACCGTCTGCAAATCTAAAATACAAAAGATCATCTCTTTATATAACTTTTTTTGACTTGTTCAGAAGATTTGATGTCTTCCCTGTAAAGCTGTTAGAAGAAGCTTCTCCCCTAGTTTTCATCTGCAGCATCAGTCTATTCCTCAGTCTTTGTCTTGTTATATGTTTTTAAAGGATGCAAGACTTAAACTTTAAGCATAGTTTGGGTTTCTTGAACTCGATTTAGTTAAATTAGATCTGAGTCAGCTTAGGACTAAACAAAGCTTTTTCTCGCTTGCCATGCCAAAAGCAATCAACAGTACTAAAAACCCTTTTCTTATTGTTCGGTTGGTGCATTGGTTGTTGGTGTTCTTATCTATTAATTAGCTATTGAGGGCTTTGGACATAAACTCTGCAGCAGAATCTCTATTGGGTTCATTTCCTTTCTGGGTTTGTGTACTTCTGGTAAGTTCTATCAACCCTTGTCTTTATTTGTACAAAAAGATTGAGACTTTGGTTTCAAAAAGACAGTTTTGGTTCCCTTGTCTGAATCAATCAGGTTTTATCATTCATTGAATAGGGAATGAAGAAAGTGTATAGGAAGGTGATTTGGATCAGACATTCAGGGTTTAGGGTTTTCAGAGATAGGAAATGGATGTTCCCTTTTCTTGCAAGCTTGGTCTTGTCGGTGACTCTCTTAATGTCTGTCATGTATACTGGTTTTGAGACTTCTTATGTGGAAGAAGAACCATTACTACCTTTTGATAATGCCTCAGAAGAATACTTTGTAGAATCACATCTGAGAAACTCTATGAACTCAAAGTTGGATTCGAATTCATCAGAGGCTCTTCCTAGGTTAGCATATCTGATCTCAGGGACTAAAGGTGATAGCCATAGGATGATGAGGACTTTGCAAGCTGTGTATCATCCAAGAAACCAGTATGTTCTGCATTTAGACCTCGAAGCTCCACCTAAGGAGAGGCTGGAGCTTGCTATGTCTGTGAAGAGTGATCCTACTTTCCATGAAGTTGAGAACGTCCGTGTTATGTCTCAGTCTAATCTTGTTACCTATAAAGGCCCTACAATGATAGCTTGTACGCTTCAGGCCGTGGCGGTTTTGCTTAAGGAGAGCTTGGATTGGGATTGGTTCATCAACCTTAGTGCCTCTGATTATCCTCTCATGACACAAGATGGTTAGTTAAAACTCAAATGACATCTTGATCTTTTGTTACAAAGTGGTGACTCTTCTTTCTTACTGAACTTGCAGATTTGTTATTACAAACTTGTGACTCTTCTTTATTACTGAACTTGCAGATTTGTTGCATGTCTTCTCGAACTTGTCTCGGAATGTGAACTTCATTGAACATATGAAGCTCACTGGGTGGAAACTGTAAGTAGAAAAATCACTAAAGTAACAACTGATTATTCTTGAAATAGTGAAATAAAGATTTGCTTCTCATGCAGGAACCAGAGGGCTAAATCAATCATTGTTGATCCTGGCTTATACCTATCAAAGAAAACTGAAATAGCCTGGACTACACAGCACAGATCAATCCCCACTTCTTTCAAGTTGTTCACAGGTTAGTAGCTTAGCATCTTCTACTCCATATTACAATATTACATAAGCATGTGTCCTTATGTCTTGTCTCTTGATCTTGCAGGCTCAGCATGGGTGGTTCTGACTCGGTCTTTTCTTGAGTACTCAATCTTGGGATGGGATAATCTCCCTAGGACAATGTTGATGTACTACACTAACTTTGTATCTTCACCAGAAGGTTACTTCCACACAGTCATATGCAACACTGAAGAGTTTAAAACCACAGCTATAGGGCATGACCTGCACTACATTTCTTGGGACTATCCACCAAAGCAACACCCTAACTCTCTATCAATGAAGGATTTCGACAAGATGGTCAAAAGCAAAGCCCCCTTCGCTCGAAAGTTCCACAAGAACGATCCTGTTTTAGATAAGATTGATAAAGAGCTCTTGGGACGCACTCACAGATTCTCCTCAGGAGCTTGGTGCGTTGGGAGCTCGGAGAACGGCTCTGATCCATGCTCTGTAAGGGGAGATGACTCGGTTTTGAAACCAGGACCTGGTGCTGAGAGGTTAAAGGAGCTTGTTCAGACACTTTTATCTGATGAGTTCAGAAGTAAACAGTGTTCATGATGAGAGGTAATGATTATAAACAAAACTCAAAAATTGTACATTGTTGGTCTTTTACTCAATAGATTTGTAGGTTTCTTTATACAAAACGATCATTGTATCTTACAAATTTTCTAATATAAAGCAAGAACAGTAGAATCTGCAAATTTCAGCTCAAATTGATCAAGGTTTATGTAAAGGTGTATCTCTTGAACGAGCTTGAGTTTAGGTCGTTCATGTCGACAAGTCCAGAGATCAGAGAAAATGGGAAGTTTCTTTTTGAGACAACAGACCATTTAGTGGTGGTTAGATGATTGACATGTAGCTAGAGAAACCTTTTAAGAGCTGGTTTCAAACAAATGTATGAATACTAAACAGACATTGCGTGAGCTGCCTTTAGGAACCAGTCAAGGGTTTAAAGACCAACGAAGATGTTCTGATGTAGATGGAATGTAACAATGACATTGTGATTTGGACGTGGTTCTCCATTAATTATTAATCACCTTTTTAGTTCTGTGAAAATATGGATCTCACTTATCCCAAAAAAAAACAGTGTAATTAACCCATCAGACACTGACTTTGGTTTTCGGTTCGGTTTTTTTGAGTTTCAATTCTTTCGGTTATATAGATATATAAAAACTGTTGATCAAAAAAAAGAAAGATATATAAAAACTGTTATACCAAATGCTAGAAAGACAATGCAAAAACAGATTACAAAAACGATAAGTAAAAAACACATAAATTTAACGTAGTTTATTAGATTGACTATGTCAACAAGAAATAAGATTTAGTGATTTCAGTGGAAACACAATGTATATATGGATATCCCACATCTAAAACATATCGCTGAAGAACTTGTGGACTTAGACCCAGTAAAAATGACTAAGAGCATTAAATTTAATATTAAAATTACACTAAATTTGGTTTTTGGCGTCATATTTTTTTGTCATCTCCAACAATAACATCAAATTATATATCAAAAATAATGTTATATATTATATATTATTTGATATTTTCAGTTTTAATAATTTTATATTTTTATTTTTATTATTTGTAATTGATCGATATTATTTTATAACATTTAGATATTATGTTTGTTAAATTTTTGATTTTTAAGTTTTATAAGATTTATTTATATTTTTATTTTTTGGTTTTACAATATTATATTTTATGTATTTTTTGCTTAAACATTTTAATGCATTTATTTATTAAAAATATTAGTTATATTCAAAATTACAAACTATTATATATGAAAACCATATAAGAAAATAATATTTTTATTTTAATAAAATTTGTATTAGTTAATAATACAAGTTTAACTATATTATAAAATAAAAATGTTATTTTAATGTTTGATAAACTTAATAGTATTACATACAATCTGATTAATTAACTATTAAATCTAACTTTAAAATAATTTAAAATATTAACTATTCACTATTGATTAAGTATAATTTAAATAAATATTATAATTTATTTTTTAAAATAAAAATATATTACATTGTACTGGTTCTAAATAATATTACATCACACAAATTCTCAAAAACATATTACATAGTATTACATCACACAAATTCTCAAAAAGATATTATAAAAAAATTATGATATTTTATTTTTTACATATGAAGTAAATAATAATATTCATTTAGTAATTTAGTAATTGAAAAAATAATTTAAAAATATAAATAATACAATATATTTATGTTTAGTTACAAATATGAACTAAGTAATAATAACAATTGAACTATATTATTAAATGAAATCAAATAAAATATGTATTTTAAAGATTTGGTATAGTGAATAGTGTTACACCAAATTTAGTGTAACACTATTCACATTACACCAAATTTGGTGAGATTGTGACAATTTTGGTATCTTGTTGGAGATGAAATTATACCAAAATTTGGTGTTTTTATGTCTTCTTGGAGATGGCCTAAGTAGAATATTGCAATTCATATATATTTTATTGAAATTTAGTTTGATATCGGTTCGGTTCTTTTGGTTTTTGGTATTGTTCATATACAAAAATCGAAACCAGTTAATATATAAAAGTTAGATTCTATTTTTTAGTTTGAATTTTTGGATGAATTCTAATAATTTGAATAGTCATATTGAATGATTCGAGTTGTTCGGATATATATTTCGGATAAAAGTATATGTAACTTAGATTGTTCTAATATATAAATATATATATAAATATATATATATATATATATATATATATATATAATAATCAGATTTTCTAATAAGAATGTTTAAGTATTTTAGTTTTCAGTTTATTCAAATTTTGAAAAACTTTAGATATACATATGATATAAACCCAAGTGGATTAATTGTAAAATATATAAAAGAAGTTGGAGGTAATTAACGTCCTAATATACACTAGAACATTTATAAATTAATACTCTAACAATGTAAAAATTTAGCAAAAAAAATGATAAGATAAATGTTTTTTATACATCCTATGTAAATATATAGTCCCAATAATAAAATAATTTATGATTATACATCTATACATATGTAAATAGATGCATAAATCTAGGCATATATAAATAAGAAAATTTAATAAATTATGAGTCCACTTTTGTTTGTGTTTTTTAAATTTGACTTTTCTCTAAAGTTTATATCTAATATTTCATCAATAATTCATGTATTGTCTTTTCGATGTGCATCCAAATATTATAAAGAGTTTTAGAAATGATAAATGTTTCATGATGTGTAATTACTGTCAAAAGTTTCATATTGTCATTTTCAATTTCATCATCAATGTTAAGAACATTAACCACTATTTCTTCTAAAATTTGAACTTATAATTATGTTTCAATTTCACCTGGATAATCGAGTATGTTAATGACATCCATTTATTATGGTAGTTGAGATAATTTATCAAAACTTCAAGTTTATTATTGTTGCTTGACTCATCTTCTAAATTCATTGATATGGCAACTTTTGAATAAAATTTGCATATTATCTATTTATAAACACTAACAGTCAAAATAAAAACTGCATAATTGATAACATTTAAAACATTGATCTTACATGAATCAGATTATCCCGACTTATAGATTTCTAAAATCTCATAATAAAATCTCTTGTGATAACAAATCTTAAACTATCTCATGATTCTAACATCACAAAGTTGGGGTTTTGATGTCATAGTTTGTGGCAATAAGAACAACCCAACATTCACCAATTAGTCAATATTTCTTGGATGAGTTATAAAATTATCTACTCAAACAAAACATTTATACAATGTTTTCTCATATCAAGCCAACATATATAATTTTCAAAAATCACATTTATCATCTAAGCTCTTTTGTTGGAACAGTAGTAACAATTCAAATTATCTATCTTCATAGACTTATCATTCAAGCTCTTTTGTAAGATCAAAAATGACAATTCAAGCTATCTACATTGACAATTTTTTAAATAATATGGTTTTGAATATTTTTCAATAACAATAAAAAATCTTTTCAGACTCATTTTAATTGGAACAAATAACAACCATTAACCTTTCTTTATCTATTATTTTCCTCCAAGTTGTTTCATTGCAAAAGAATGAGCAACTTGTAATCTATAAAACATTTACAAATAGGATGAATCTTAATTTGAATATGTCTACGTACTCTTAGCAAAACCCTTGTCTCAATGGAACGATGAAGTGTCGAGGATCAAATACAACCACTTGAAACTATTTGAAACCGATGGATATGTTGGTAAATTAGAGGAAGAGAGGGAACATATCAAATTTTAATGATGCTCTTATTGAACGAATATGCCTCTCTTTCACTCTCTCTAGAATTTCAATTATCGATTCATCAATTTTCTTTTTTCGTTACAAAATGGTTTCTCTTTGTAGCGATTAAAAGCGTTGAATGAAGAGGTTAGAAAAGGTTAATAAGTGATGGCATTGAGTGGGAAATTCGATGTGGGTGAACAGGAAAATCTGAAAACTTGATAATAACTAAACGTCTTGCTGATGAGGTGTGTGGAAAAATTATTGTATTCTCGATTTAGTGACTTTCTATGAATCTACGAAGAACGGAGATGACCAGAGTAGGGCCTAGAGAGACAAGATCATGTAGGCAGAAAGTGGTAAAGACAAAAAACAATATGGTCTTAAGGAAGAAGCATTAACTTCTTTTAGTAAAAAGAAATCTCGAAACAAATATATATAACTTCAGGTAAGTAGCAGCAAAAATGTATCTTTTTGCTTGTGCTGCAATGTGAAGAAGTGGTTGGAGAATTGGGAGAAACAAAAAGGGGATATGTTGTTTATACTGATGCTTCTGTGAATCTGAATCAAAATAATTCTTATATATCTTTGGAATGGTCATTCTTGGAGAAGTGAGGTTGGTCAGTTGATTGCTGATTTAAAGATCAAATTCTTGGATCAAAAACATTGTCATCTCTGCATATTGTTCGAATGAACATGGTCTTTGGACTCTATACCACCAACACTTCATCTGATTATTATTTTTTATCGTTTTGTGTCTTACAGGTTATAGGACTTTATGCATATATTATATTTGATGCTAATGTGTGATATGACACTTTTGAATTCAGTGTCTTATAGGTTTTTAAAAACAAAGTTTTCCTCTTCAACTACTAATTTAAGCATGAGAGATTGAGTCTGGTGTTTTTTGTTGTTTTTTCTTCTTTAAAACGGGTCATATACGTACACTTGGATATCATCAAAACATTATACATGTGGACCATGAGAGATATGTATACATAACAACATGTACACGACCAAGCTTACCTTCATGTTAGAAACTTGGATTTTATGCAATAACAACATGTATACATGTTCCATAATAGACACGAGCATGTGTTTATACACGAAGAAGTTAGTGTACACATAGACAACAAGTAAAGTGGATATGTTTTTATAAAGTTTACAAAGGTGGCTTTGCACATATAGACAATACTCTTCTAGGGAAGACAACCCGCAGGGATACATGCACGGGCTGGAAGGTCAGCTAGTTAATCAATTGTGCCAATCCTTCTTCTCTCTCTCGGGAGTAGGGCTTTGTTCTGGGGGGGCTCCCCCCGAATTCTCGGTGCGGCGGTTAGGCTCGACCACACGCCCTAGCATAGCCTTTCCCGCGGGTCCAACGTTGCAATTGACTCTGACCATACCTCATGTGGCCTAACCTGCTGTGCCACGGTGAAGTTTCATCCTTCTTCTCGCCGAGGTACGGAGTGACTCTTACTCAACTTCGATGAAATCAATCTCATATGCCGAGATCAAGTCAAAGCAAAGACGACGAAACCGGTAGCCTCTCCTTTATAGTATAATCATATACACTTGGGATACATATCACATTACATTATAGTTTAATGTAATTAATATAGTGATAGTCACATCACAACTATGAATTTTAGTATTGGAACATCACAACTATAAGTTTTAGTATTGGAGAAACCAATCGGCCGATCTTTCAGAGTGTGTTGGACATTGTACTCTAGTTTTTTTTTAAATGAAACATTTTTGGAAGCCACAACTGCAAATCCCTTTAAATGCATCTTGTATTATCTCTTTTGAACTCAAATATTCTTGCATATTTAATTCTTCATTATTAAAATTTTAATATTTTATAGATGAGAAGCCATTTTCAACACTATTTTAGTGAAAATAGTTAATCAAAATTGTATTATAACAAAATCTCGTAGAAGACATAATATTAGAGACAAACCCACAACTATAAAAAGGACTAGCTGCCACACTTTAAAATATAAAAGATTTAGTTTGCTAAGTTACTTTTCCCTTCACCTGACATCAATTAACTCATATTCAAATTCATGTAACACTCTATTTTTACTTTATTTTCATCTAAGAATTAAATTTCATTTAGCTTTGATCTATGTTTTAAATAATTCTGGGTAAGTTTGGATAATATATAAATAAAAAATTGTTTATTTTTAATGAAATATTAGTATAAATTAAAATACATAAAAATAATGTATAAAAAGAAATAATTTTTTTAAAATTATGGAAAACCATATATTAAAACAAAACTATAATAAATAATAAAATTTTGAAGTTCCTTACACGTTTTTTCTCCAAAAAGAATGACAATGAACTCAATTGTTTTCTAATTCATATTGGGCATTTTGTACAAAAGCCCAATATTTCTATTCATCCGGCTGTATTAAACCGACTATGAACAAAAAGGAAAGTGAATTAGCGGAGGGTATTCTGGACAATTTGGAGGTCGGCGTCTTAAGGGGTAGCTAGGGTTTTTAATCGAACGCATATGCTCTCTCTATATAAAAACAGCCGCATGAAACTAAACCTAACCATCTCTCACATAACGATTCATCCGTTTGTAGTTTGCCTCTTTTCTTTCTTTTGAGATTTATAAGGTTTATTGGATAATCATTATAAGGTTCGCAGGAGCCTCCCGGGCTAGTCTGAAAATAATAATTTGACGAATTAAGCCCCAAAGCTCCTGCTAGATTGTTGACATTCGTGTTGCAGTTCTGTCTTAATGTCTCCCTGGCTTAACTGTGTCAAAGCAATGTCTAGATTTCATTGTTTTTATTTTTTTTGTTAGTCAAAGGTTTTTATTTTTTGGCTATGATTACAAAATTATCCGCGCTTCTGAGATTTTATTCTATGAAGTAATCGGAAAAACTATGGTTGAATTTCTTAATATGAGCCACCTCTTTGATTCATTTAATTATTTTTATGTTTTGGGCAGTGATGATTAAAATTAACAGCTTTACGCCAGTTCTGCTTCAGAAAATTCTTGATAGAAGAAGCTGTATAAACTCTGAGCCTCTTTTTTTTTTTTAATTTATGAATGTTTTTGTTGTTTGCTGATGAGGAAATCCAATAATGTGAGGTGCAGTGGAGCTGAGACCCTGTTTTCAGGGAGAACCCCTTGGCAGAAACTGCAATTTCTATGAAGCTAATGGATTAACTGAGGCTTTTGTTTTGATTTGTTTTATTATTCAAATTTATAATCTGAGTTTAACTATACACTAGCAATAGTCAATTTGCTTGTAGTCTGAATAACTCGGAAATTGTATGTGTTTACATCAACTTTGTCTCTTGCTTCGGCCTTGAGATATTTGTTAAACTAGGACACTAAATTTAACCTCCAATATATCTACTTTGGTTTGAGTTCTTGATTTCCTGGTTAATCTCAATAGCGGTGATAAGAAATAGTCTAAACTGGCTTTGAGTTCCTCTCATAGTTTCAAATTGTTGTTTTCTCAGCTCGGAAGCACAGTTGATGTTTAGGTTTTATTAGCAGAATGAGTTAAAATATGTAGACTGTTTGTCGCCAATCAGAAACACATTTGATTATTCGTTTGTCTTTGTTAAATGGTTCGTGGTCCAATTCATTCCAATTTGTTAAATTAACAAAGTAATCTTATTCCAGAAAGGAAATCAACTTAATTAAAAGTTGTGAACTAAAAAGTTATGTTCCCAAGTCCGTTCTTAAAACCATTCTTGAATACCAATGATATATACTCCCTCTTTTCAATAATGATTCATATTTTAGAAAACAAATTTATTTTAAAATAATAAATTTATTTTACAATTTTGATGTATCTATTAATTAAATAATAATTTTTAAAAAAATAATTATATTTATTGATTTTTAATTAATTATTTTTACAGAAATGATTTATAATTAAAATTTAAAGATATTTTATTGAAACAGAGAGAGCATTGCACTTTATAAAAAGTAGCCAATCAAAAAAATTAATAGACATAATTAATTTTTTTAATATTTATTATTTATAATTACTACATGCATTATGCAATAAAAATGTAAAAAAATAATTATTTTAAAACAAATCTGTTTTATAGAATATGAATCATATTCAACTTTTAATTTGCTTGTTTCTGTATCCGCCCAACTAAACCAGAGGTTTACCAAACTGCTTAACAACTAGGAGTATCTTGTGAATATAGGTTTAGTCTAAGTAGCATATCTTGACAACCAGGAGTTTGAGCCTGAAACCAGTTTTACAAATCAGGTTTTCTTCTCAACATTTAATGGGCCGGATCAGTTATACTGCAGTCCATGCAAGTCCTTTCCTGAATAAAAGAAACACAAACTCAATTTAGTCTAACCTAAACTTATTTGTGTTCGTGTTTGCCTGGAAGTTTTTCTAAAGTCATTTGTTATGTCAGAGGGGCTTTTAGGAGTCTAGATAAAAAAAAAAAACAAGTCTGAAATCCAATCTAACCAGTAGATCTACTTGGTTTACTCAATTGTTCAAAACCGGCCTTGTGTACTTAGATCTGAAATTCAATACAACCAGTATATATATAACATATACATAATTAGGCCTAGACGTTTGGGTTCGGATCAGATTTTTTGAAAATCGGTTAATTTTTTTTGAAATACCTCATAGGCTCCATTTGAAGAAATTCCTAAGTATGGATCATGATTGGATATAACATATTTGTTTTGGTTTGGGTTCGGGTTATATTGAAGTAACCGTAAATCGTTCGGATTCGGGTTATATCGGATCGGTTCAGATATAACTGAAGTAAAATCTAAAATTTAAAAGTAAAACATAAGAAATATATACGTATTTATATATATTTTAGTATTTAAGGTACTTATTAAAATTTTAAACACTTATTATTAGATATCATATTAAAATAAACATGAAATTAAATATTTGAAGTATATACTTATGTTTCATATTCTTATATTGTATATTAGTTTAGATATTCAGATCGTTTTTTTTGGATTTTTTTTTGTTTTTTTTTTGGATTTTTGGTTTTTTTGGGTTACTCGTTCAAGTTCGGTTAATTAGACTTCGGGTTCAGATATGTTTTTTAACATCTTACAAGACACATTCAGATATTTTTTAATATTTTGGACTGGATACGAATCAATCTTTTTTTGTTCGGGTTCGATTTTGATTTTGGGTTATAGATTTTATCCCCAACCTTATGCGTAATAAAACAAAGAAGACGATGTTTTATAGTGGCTAAGGCACCTGATCTTAGCAACCTGGGTTCAACATCCCTTGTGCAATTTATTTATTTTCCCATTATTAGCATTGATGGACAAAAGTCCCAGTTACAGAAGAGAAGAGAGACAAAATAGTACTTTATATATAGAGTATACAAGCTAAGGAAACTATAAGGTGTTTGAGCTTTGGACTTCCTCAAAAGCTCAACTAAATAATATTATAATATAAGCTTATTTAATTGGGCTGACTAATCATTTATTGAATTGATTAATTGGCAAATGGGCCGAGTAAGAGGTTTAACGGACCGACTAATTGGTTAACGGTTTTGTTGGCTGATTAGGTTAAATTGCTGCAGAAGATGTTTGAACAGCTATTAGTCCGGCGATTAGGCGTCCGCGTTTCAGAACAAAGATTTGGACTAAACATGGCATAAAACAATATGAACCCATGATTTATAATTTCAGGCCTTTAGGGATTAATGATTAATGAAATAGAAACGAACTTAGCTTCTTAAAAAGCATCACAAATCACATTAATTAACAAAGAAACAGTTCTACAATTTTTACAATGTGCTCTCGCAAATTAGACTATTAAACAATTCATTTACCAATCGTATAATTTTTCCTTCTAGAATGCGAGAGATAAATGGTTAAACAAAAAAAAAAAGAAGATAAAACAAAAGTGAAAGAAAAAAAAAGATCGTTAATTATCAGCTCAAAGAGCTAAAAAACCGACCCTTTTTCATCATTTGTTTAAACTCCATGTAATCAACTCTACCATCACCATCAACATCCACTTGCATTATCATCTTCCTACATTCCTCCAATGTCTTACCTTGCTTGAGTCCCAAGGAAGACAAAACCGCTTTCAACTCATCCACTGTAATAAACCCATCTCCATTCCTATCGAAAACATTGAACGCTTCCTTCATATCTTCTTCTCCCATCTCATCGTCTTCTTCCACCATTATCGTCTTGTAAAGCTCTCCAAACTCTTCAATGTCAACGCAACCATCGCCATTCACATCGATCTTGTCGATCATCTGCCATAGCTCCTTTTCTGGTATTATGATTCCAAGGTTTTTCAATGAATCGTTTAGCTCCTTTTTTGTTATCCGACCGTCTCCGTCCTTGTCGAACATTTGAAACACACGTTTTATCTCCGTGGTATCCATTTTAGGGTTAGGTTTTGGATTTGAGTTTGCGTGTGGATGAAGAAACCGTGAAAAAGAGAATGATGAGACTCCGCGAAGCCGAGAAAGAAGTCCTTTCTTGGCCCCTTGGAGACTCGGTAAAGGGAGTTTCAGAAACTAAGGAGAATGTTAAAGAAATGTGATTGAAAGTTAGCCTAAAAGTCGAGCTAATAACTTGTAAATACAGACAAAAATAGAAGAGACAAAGAGAGATTGTCTTTGGTGAGGTTTATTGTTGGTGGAGAGGAAACATTGGGTCTTCTTAAAGGAGATTTGTGGCATTCTATCAAATTCTTATAAAAATTGATCGGTTCTATAAATTTACAACCCAAAATACTAAAATTTTATTTTTAGTTGATTCAGATTTATATAAGAATTTAATAATACAATAATATTATATTATTTGTATTAGGTGAACAGTATACTAAAATATCAATGTAGTGTTTAACTTTATCATTGTTTTATAATGTAATTAACTAACTAATCTGTTTGCCGGCGGTTAAAGACCAAATCCATTGGAGTGGTGAACCACTTCGTTATACTGTCCCAACTACAGTATAACCTCTTTAAATTAATACTCTATAAATTAATATACACTAAAAATCTCTATAAAATAATATAGTTTTATAGTTTCAAATTGAGTTTTTGGTTCAATTAATATATCGATAAATTAATAATCTCTATAAATTAATAAAAAAATATAGTTTTGGTGTAGTCCCAACATTATTAATTTATAGAGGTTTCACTGTATGTGAAGTTTTTAAATTCATGTTTCTAATAAAATAATACAGAAAATATATCAACAGATTTTTTAATGATATTTGTTCACATTCTCATTTTAATAATCGCTTGTGTTTTTTGGGGAACTCTTTTGGCAAGGAGAAAGGTGAGTGAAAAGTAAAACTTGTGAAAAGGGAATAAAACAAAGGGTGCTATGTAGGAAATAGCATAAAAGAAAACAGAAATGGGGTAAAAAAGTGCCCCCACGCAGGATCGAACTACGGACCTTCAGTTTACAAGACTGACGCTCTACCACTGAGCTATACGGGCATTTTGGCCAAGAATTTCACTAGTTTATTATTCTTAGTGTTTCTACTGTTCTACCATTAAGCTATTGTTTAAGCTATTCAGAAGTTTATAATTCTTATATTATCAACTTTTCTGCAAACACAATACATTAGAAAGGATAAAAAGGATAAATTAATAAATTTCTCCAATAATTGGGAGTCGTTTCAAAATACGACATAAATTAATGTTATATTTATTTTTATCTAAGTTCAACTAAATGTTTTATAATTTGTTTTATATTCACAATGCAATTCATATGTATTTTGCTTAACACTTCAATATATTTTGATAATATTTACTAATTTTATATCTAAAATCATATTTAATTTCTATAAAAAATTCATATACACCAAATACTACAGATAAGTACTTTAGAATAGCTTTAAAAAAATTTTGTCACAAAAAAAGAATTCAAAGAAGAAAATGACCAAAATATTTTATTAAAGAAATTAATATACACTTATATCCCTAGGGTTAACTAATATAGACTTAGGTTTTAGAGTTAAGGGATAAGATTTTGGGTTTAGAGTTTCAAAAATTTTAAAAATAAAAATAAAATATTAAAATTTTCAAAACAAAAGAGCCTATTTTGGTCATTTTTTCCCTAGAGGACTATTTTGTGATAAGAGCTTAAAGAGGTTATTTGAGAGAATTGCCCAATAATATAATAAAAACAATATGAAATTTAAATTTCTAAAATTTAATTAATGTATTTACAGTAAAATCATTTATTTTTCTTATTTTATACTAAAATAGAATTTTCTTTTTATAAATTAATAACTCTACAAATTAATAACATATCATGATTCTAATATTATTAATTTATAGAGCTTTTGTTGTATATTAACAAATCAAATCTAATTACACCAAAAGACTAAAGAAAAAACAATGTGAAATTAAACATATGATATTGGAAGCGTATGAACACAAAATTCATAGAAGAGGCAAGAATTCACAGAGTAATGACATGAATTATATGATTACACACATCTTTTACATTATAAGAACATTAACTCATGTACTGCACAAAAGAGTTGTTGCACAGTTCTAAGACCACCATGGCGCATCACCAGTCCTGAAGTCAGTTTCAACCCATGGAACAAATAAAACCTTTCCACCTTCATCAATATCCGCGTGAGCCAAGGCAAGCGACTGTTCCATCAAATTAAGTTTTTGTTTTAGAACGTTTACTTGAGAGACAAGCTATATCTTATGCTAGAGAGAGTGTAATGTATTTGACTTACCAATGGAGCTGGACCTCTAACGACTCTGCCTTGAGCGTTGTATTGGGATCCATGGCAAGGACATAGGAACTTGTTCTCAGCTTTGTTCCATGGAACAACACACCCAAGATGAGTGCACACTGCGTTTATACCGTAGGTCGCTAGAGTTTTGTCATTCTCCACAACTAGGTAAGTTGGGTCACCCTATAACATAAAATAGACACCATTGAGATGCAAGAAACTTTTTACAATACTAATGAGAATATTTTTACCTTTAATCCTTGGGTCAAGGTTCGATCACCGGGGCCATGAGTCTTAATCCATTCTGCTGCAACTACATCGTTTCCAAGTGCATCTTTCGCTGGAGTACCACCACCTCCACCTCCTGATCTGCATTTTTCAAAAAAAATGTAGAGATTGAGACCAAGAAAATTGGATTACAAGTATCTCTGTATGAAGTTTCATTGTAATAACACCAAAGAAACCATCTCCAGTTAACAACATATAGTGCAAAAGGAAACTTCAGACCCAAGAAACCAAAACAAGGGTCTCAAAATAACTTAACCCTAAGACAATCCCAAATCGTAAAAGGAAACTGACCCAGGAGGGGCAAAGAAGGTAGCGTAAGGGACAAGCATGAATCCAGTTGGGAGAGAAAGAGCCCCGACAAGAAGAAGATTCAAAGTCTTCCTCTTTTCCATGTCTGGAACATTGTCTGCTGGAATACTCGTTGCTTGACAAGCAATTCTCAGACCAATCTTCTCCTTCCTCACCATCTGGTGGTTCGTCCTTGTTGGCTTCACAAACATCACACGCGACATCGCCAACATAGCGCTTCTGCTCGAACCAAGCTGCACCAAAGAAAAACATGAAGTAGAGATCAGAAACCTATGAAACAAGAATGAAAATGTTTAATGATCGAGAGTGAACCTGAGTAGCGGGAGAAAGTGAGGAGGACGCCATTGATGAAGTCATCGTAAGCTTTAGCTGAAAATGTAAAAGGGTTTTGGTGATGGAGCTTTTGATGTTAAGGAGGAGGAAGACAAGTGGGATCAGACAGAGAGCTTTTACGACCACTGAAGAGAGAGAAGCAGATAAGGCACGCGCTAGCCTCTGTTTCCATATAGCCACATACTTTTCGGATTTTTAGATTTCCTGATGATGTAATCATCAATGGGCTTTAAATGGGCGGATTAATTGATTTCAGCCCATATAATTATTTTGATTATAGAGGAAAACCCAAAAAGGTAGCTAATGAAGCTAATTCAGATAACATGACCGATTATGCATCGTGTGAGCTCTTATAGCATCTCTAAAAAATGAATTTCAAAACTTCAGATATGGAAATTTTATGCTCCAAAAAATATTTTCAAAAATACAAGTTGTAAACATTGCAATTTTATATTTGAAATTTTATTATTCAAAACGTCATATTTGAAATTCATATTTTAATTCTTGCAGTTATCTATGTTTTCAAATAACCTTATTAACTTTTAGTATTATCATTTTATTCCTTTTTTTTTGTTTTATGCCAAATATAAAATAAACTAATAAAATTAATCAATTAGTATTAGTTTGTAATCTAGAAATAAAAAACAATGAGTTTCATTTACAAAATCTAAAATACATTAGTTAATCATATATAGATATATTATGGAAAAAAATTGTAATGAATAATTTTATATTGTTAAAATTTTATGACTTAATTGTATTTTTATATTTTTCTATTAGAATGTAATATTTTATCGTTTAATATTACATTTATTCAATTTTATTAGCAATAAAAACTTTTGCATAAGGTGAATATTGCAGACCAGCGAATCTGGTGGTCGACAATCGTTCGGACTTGGTAAAGGTTGTCGCGGCACCTGTAGTAGGACAGAGGACTTATCGCGATGCCCTGTTCTGGAGAAAAGGGGATAGGAAGCCAATAGGGTAGGCAAGAGTGGCATACGTCGCCATAACCATCCACCTGAACTGGTGAAAGGAATAGGAGGACTTTTCCCTCGGTGGAGTAGGGATTTAAGCACAGTTGTGATTCCATAATATGTAAAATGTTCATTGTTTGATTTGAAGTTTTTTTGGAGATAAACACCACTAAACTTTAAATTTGAAATTTTGCCAATATTTTAAAACCTGACCAAGATATTGAATCATACAATTTTTGGTCACCGGATTATGGGGTCGACCGCAGACAAACCATGGATTAAAAAATTATTTGTTTTAATATACAATTATATATTATAATTTCAAAATATAAATGAAAAGTATAAAAAATATTTAAATTTTGTTTTCTTTGTAGTAATTTTCATTTCTCATATAAAATATTTTAAACTACTATGTTTTTCATACATTAAGATTGTAAAAGATTATCGACATCAAAAAGTTAATATTTAATCACTTAATTAATTTTTGTTTTCACTATCATAATTCACTACATTTTCTCAGGTGGCATAGTGAAATCTTTATCAAAATCTAAAAAAAAAAAATTAAATCGTTATGTCCATACCATATACGATAAAAACAAAAAGTTGAAAGAGATACAAAGTATATGGTGCAGTAAAGGAAATAATATGTTAAAGAGAAAAATTTAAAGTGAAAACCTAAATTTTTATTGATAGAAAGTTTGGTGTTTTCAAGTTCGAAGAGATTAGAGAGAGATTTGAGAGTTAATGAGTGAAAACATTACATTATTGTTACATCTATTTAAAAGGAAAAGAAAGAAAGTATAAATTTTCTTTATATAAAGAAACAAAAATTCTAATTAGGTTAAATATTTTTGAAAATCTTCTAATAGAAGACTTCCCTAAATTTACTATTCCTTTGAGAAGACTTCTAGTGCATTATTTGTTAGAAGACTTCCCAAGAAATCATCTGAATCCTGAAATCAATAACTAGCTAAATAGCAACAAATATTTCATCAAACTTAAAATCAATTTTTAAGGTATTTAATATACATAAAACTAAACACATACATGTCAACTCTCTTTTTTAAAGTTAAAATTCCAAAATCTAACCCTAAACATACAAACAATACTATACTATAAGTTAATAAACCATAAACCAAAGAATATCATGACTCAATCTACATTCACTCATCTAAGTTGAAAATAATTCAATTTTATTAGACTTTAATTTCTATTATTTACAAATGTTTATAGTTATAAGAGTTCAATTTTTCTTCCATAAAATATTTTTTATAAAATTTATAAATTGTTTTAAAAACTTACAAAACCACATAAGATTTCATGGGGTAACATTCAAAAAAATGCATATGTTTTTTTTTTATTTGATCATAAATGGATGATTGTAGTTTTATTAGCCTTTTGAATTTGAAATATATTTTTGCATTTAAAATCATCTTTTATAGTTTTTTCTTTAAAAGTAAAGTTATGGTGAAAAATCCATTCTGATGCATAATTTAAAATTTAATGAGCACATAATTAAAAGAAACTAAAAGTAAGGATTCGATTTGCACCATTGTTAATTTATCGGGGGAAAGTAAGAAAACAAAAGCAAAGATGTATCCTTTTAATATTCAAAATTTCAAACAAAGTAGATGGTCCTTGTGGATTCCGATACAACCCATTCTTCTTATGCAAATATCTTCCTTATATTGATTAATATCGTTCTCCTTCGATAATTAATTATCACAAATTGTTCAAATGGCGTATTCTCATGGCAGTTTGTTCATTGACTTCTCAAAATTTTCGTTATTGACTTCAAAACTTAATTAATTTGGATATATATTATTGGGAAATTCAAAACCTAACAAAAGGATCGTACAAAGAGATAAGGACAAGGAAACCAAGCTGTCACAATCTAATTAACAAAAAAATAATACTAAGATTTTCAAAAGTTAATCTATGTTGGTAACTGTTAGGACGAGATTCCAAAAATACAAATATTTTACGGGAATACATTACAGAAAACTCTACATTATATCGCGAATTTAGTTAAAATATGCCTTTTGATAATAGTATATGATATCACCAAACCTATAAATGATATGTATCATTTGAAAACTTAGATTGTGAATCACTCGATTAAAACACATAAGAAATGTTATGCATCATTAAACTAATAAACTTGGATGGTCTGAAAACATTAGTACAAAAATAGCTATATGTAAAGTTGTTTTCTTAAACTGGAAACTCTATAAACTCTTTATGGTTTTGTACTAAGGAACTGTTAATTCAATTATTAAACATTCCAGACATGGTGTTTTTATACACCTAATTTTAATACGAAAGGATGAATTTAATAACGTTCTGCATGCCAAAACAAATTTAACTAGATCATTTTCTTTAGGAAGAATCTGCTTTATATTGAGAAGCGTTTGATTTGCCATCAATATAATCTTCACTCTTACTTATACCAAAAAATCACAAATGTAGTTACCCATCGTTTGTTTTTGAATTGAAAGAAACCTTTCAACTAATATCTAAATGTTTTAATCTATTAACTAGTAATTTTGAACATATTTAACTACTTACATTTTTAACATATTTAACTACTTACATTTTTAACATATTTAACTACTTACTACCTTCCATCTATAATTTCTTCCATTTTGGATAGAAAATAGTTAAAAAATTAGTTGAGAGATTTTATCATTAAAACCTTGTAAATTGTTAATAAAAATTCGTAAAATCTGAAAAAGTTCATAAAATTTCAACAATGGTTAATTTATAAAATTGTTTATAATATTATTTATAAAATATTGTAATCATTTAGACAAGCTTATAAAATAGTATAACAACTTGTACACTATTTATAAGAGTTATAAAACAATATATAGTGCTTATAAAGATTTATAAAATACATTATAAAGCTAATAAATCATTTTTAAAAGCTGGCAATCAATGTACTATAATTTTTGAAATATTATAAAATCATTGATAAAGCCTTATTAATCATTTTAAAAATTTTAGTAAATATTTATAAAATTGTATAAAGCGGTTATAGAATAATAAAATAGTGTATAAAAATTTATAAATTAATTTTGAAGACTTAAAATTAGTCATAAGAGTTTAAAACAATGTATAAGTGATTATAAATGATTTACATACTTTCATTTATTTTAGTGATTTATAAATTCTTATCTAATTTTTGAAGCTTTTATAAATTATTTCACGATTTTTTAGTACTAATTAGTTTGGAATGTATCAGTTGTGTTTGAAATTATATTAAAAAATGACAGAACTTTTCAGATATATTATTCAAAAGAATCGGTAAAACACTCATAGTCGATTGGAATTGAAGAAATTCTTTCCAAAAACTTTAGTAATAAAAAAACCTCCAAACTATAGTTTGTAAGTTAATGATTTAAAATGTTAATATATTAGTTAATGGATTTTTTCCTGTTCAAAGATAGTTTGAGGAGTTTATCACTAAAACCTTTATATAATAAAATAAACCCCTAAAATTATATGATGTGGTTTTTGCAGACAATAGATTTTGGTCTAAAATTTTCTCATAGTCTAAAAAAAGAAAAGAAAATCAAATATTATAGAAAGATGATATGTTGATAACTCAAATGATGATAAGAAAAAAAAGAGAGTAATATATTCCTCAAAAGACCAAAACACCTCTCTCTCACAACAAAGACAACTTCTCTCTCTGTTGCTCAAAAAAAAAAAAAAAACAACTTCTCTCTTTTAGTGTCTCCCCTGCTCTGCTGCTCTCTCTTCTCCTTCTTCTTCTTGAGAAGAGACTTTCAAAGTAATGGAGTTTCATCTCGAACACCCTCTTTCACATTCTTGTATCCAAAATAACTACAACGAGGAAACAAACGATGAGGCTTTACCAGACTCTCTCTTCCTTGTCGGAGTACAACACATGCCTTCTTCTCATTACTTCCACAGCCTCAAATCCTCTGCTTTTCTTCTCTCTAATCGAAAACACGCCATTTCTTCAATCATCCAGGTCCTTAAAACCACTTTTCTTGCTTTGTTTTTGGTCTGAGTAATGAATCATTATCCAAAAAACTTACCCTTTTCTGTTTGCTCAGTATTCCAGAAAATTCGACGACCAATCTCTGACCTATCTTGCAGTGAATTATCTAGACAGGTTCTTATCCAACCAAGATATGTCGGTAAGGAAACAGAATCTTCCGACAGAATCTGAGATTTGACTTTTTGTTGTAATAAATAATTGTTTCTTGTGCAGCAAGCAAAGCCTTGGATTCTCAAGCTTATCTCACTTTCTTGTGTCTCTTTGTCTGCCAAAATGAGAAAGCCAGAGATAGCTATCCGTCATCTTCTGGTAACTAAAGGACTGAATCTTTGTTACACTGTGAATGTGTTTTCAAGTGTCTGAACAATCTGCATTCCAGGTGGAAGGTGAGATGTTTGATGCTCAGATGATAGAGAGGATGGAGAATGTGATCTTAGGAGCTCTTAAATGGCGAATGCGCTCTGTTACTCCTTTCTCCTTCTTCTCCTTCTTCCTTAGTCTGTTGGAGCTCAAAGACAATCCATTAGTACTAAAACATTCTCTCAAATCTCAAGCTACTGATCTTACTCTCAATCTTCAACATGGTAAACGATTAATGTTTTCTTTAATCACAAAAGAAAAGCAGTTTCACAATGCGTCTGATTTAAAAAAATCTTTGAAAAAATGCTGCAGACATCAAGTTCCTCGAGTTTAAACCATCAGTGATTGCAGCCACTGCACTTCTCTTTGCTTCTTCTGAGCTTTGTTCTCTGCAGTTTCCATGTTTCAGTAACAGAATCTACCAATGCACATATGTTAATAAGGTAAAAGTTTGTGAAACAATTAATCATCTCAGTTAATTTATTAACCGCGACCTTGAGAAGTTTAATTGATTGGTTACAGGATGAGCTAATGAAGTGTTACAAAGCAATCCAAGAGAGAGACAACGAAGGAAGCAATGGCACAGCAATGAATGTGCTTGATCAGCAATTCTCTAGCTGTGAAGAAAGTGCAATCACAGCTTCTTCACCTAAGAGGAGGAAAACTACAACTCGTTAATGATGTTAAGCTGAAAAAGTGGTTTATGGTCAGACAGTCTCTAACCAATGCAATCACTTTGTTACTAACAATTTATGATGGTCCCCTTGTCCATCAATCTTCTCTGCTTCAAAATAAGCCATTACTCTCTTCATGGAAGACATGAGAGTGATGAATGATCCAAGACGATGTCTCAGGATCCATTCTTCATTGTTTCTTCCTCTGGACCACATCACAAAACTCAAATAAATAATAACTTGTGGTTATTTTTATCATATTCTGTATTTACAGTTTTGGTTTCTGCAGTTAAGTTGTATAACTTGAGGAGGAATAGTCAATGAACATTGTTCATGTATGTATATATAACCAATGGTTATGTTTATTATATGAGCAACAATGTGGTCACGAGAAAGAAAATGAGAAAACTATTGAATTTAATTGTCTTATGAGACTTCATTATCTAGTTGCCAGAATCTGTGTTGCAGGCAGGCAGTATGATACTCTTTGGACCACTTTACAGTTTTGAATCATTCACTTGGCATCACTACAATATTGACAATGAGGAATGACCATCCGGTTTACCATAACCAAACCTGTACCGAATACTAAACTGAAAACCGTATTGGACTCGGACAAACATTAAGAGACAAGAGATTCAAAGTCTTTGCAATATAGTATAACTCGAACTGTGCTGAAAAGAATGTATAACACTGTTTCCAATTTCAGACATTATTGAGAAGCTATGAGGAAGAAACAAGTAATTTTTCATGCACAACAACATAACAAAAAGATGAAACATGAAGATAGGGAAGACCTTTCAGTGAACAAAGAAACCATCTTCATCTTCACCTCGCAAAGATCAGTTAGGTCCAAGAGTTCCTTCGCTTCGGCTTCTTCTCATAGAGAGCTCAGATCTGAGACTAGACAATCTATCACCAGTAGCAACATGATGATTCTCGTAAGCAGCTGGTGATACTTTGTGTCCCACAGGCGGAAGACGGCTGCTTCTCTCCTTAGACCTTTTCTGCAAACCAGAAGCTTTACGAGCTGTGGATGATCCACCTTTGTGAGTATTGGATGCACCAAGGCTACTCTTCCGGCTACTGTTTTTGAGCTCTGATCTGAGACCTCGTTCCAACTGGAGTGTGCTTGTCCCGAGCCTAGCATCTTTAGCGCCTTGTCTGTTATAGTATACCAAATGTGGCAAGAGTCCCAAGAGGTACTTCCTCAGTTGTTCATCACCAACGTTCTTCTGTGCAGGGTTGCCTTCCAAGCTTATAGCCTGAAGAGAACTGTAATTTGCAGCGAGCAGGCCGAGAGATTTGGTGGTTGAAAACTTATTGAAGCGTAGATCCAAGACAGTCAGTTTCAAGAGGCGATGAAGACCCTCGATTTCACTTATTTTGTTCCCAGCTAGGTATAGTTCTTTCAGGGAGGAGCAAGAAGCCAAACCTGACCCAACAACAACAATAAAAAGCAAAAGATCAATGTTCAAGAAATAGCTAGACCGTGTTTAGGCATTCTATTTATAGAAGATTATTGTTTAGGCGGTGACTAGATACATCAAAAGTGGTATCATAAGAAGATAACTAAAGAATGTAGCTGAGCGAAGGTGTCATACCATGACCAATTCTCAGTATTTTGTTGTATCTCAAGTCTAATACTCGAAGCCGAGTGAGTTCACGTAGTCCTTCAATCACAGAGATGTTGTTCTTTGACAAGTTCAATGCATGTAGTCCTCGAGGAAGAGCACCAGCGCTTATCCTCACTAGAACATGTATTAAGATTAGTGTAACAGATTAGAAAAAAATGGGGAGAATATAGCCTTACCTATTGCGTTTCCTGAGAGGTTGAGAACTCTCAGACCAGCATATGCACTTAGGAACGGTATCTCAACCAGACCATAACCAACCAGCTGAACTGTGGTCGCAGAAGCACTCATTGAGGATATATACCTCTTTGCAGCCTCCATTCCAGGAGTTGTTGACTTCATGACATCTACTCTAGGTGAAGCTGTTGTTGGCTCGTTTAACACGACAGGTTCTCTTGGTAACTCCTCATCGTTTATTTCATCATCTTCCTCTGTAAAGTTTACATGCTGAAGGTCATTGACCCAATCCTCAATACGCTTGAACTTAGAATCTATTCCTGGAAACTCAGCTGCTTGGTTTGATGCTTCTCCTTCAAGGAAGTTTGTTAACTTGAGCTCATCTGTAGGTGGCACTACCCAATCTTTTGCCAGGGAAGAATAGTCATCATATACATCATCATCAAATCCGTCCTCCTCGAGATTCTCCTTGTTGTTATCTAAATCTTGCTCTTGTTTCACCACTGCATCAGTCTCGTGGACAGATCTAGAGTGATGAGAAGGTGAAGATTTTTCTGATGTAGAGTCAGCAATATTAGGCATTGAGTTTGACCTCACAAGCAACGGTGAATCATAAGGCGTTTGGCTGTTTGAGTTGTCCATCTGTTCTTCACCGGATAATAACGAGGTGCCATCATCGTTATCAGCATGATGACGATCTCCAACAGAGAAGATAGACCCATAGAGTGCTTGATCAGAGCCCTGGTAAGCAGAAACTGAACCTCGAGGATCTTTCAGAATCAGATTAGGACTTCCTTCTACACGTTTGCTGCTGCTTCTACCAAGCTCAAGAGAATCTGGAGAAGTGATCTGATGTGTTCCATTCTCTGTGGCATCCCTCCCATCCAAGTATAGCTCGTCTCCATGAGACTGACTTTTCTTGAGGTGCCGAGGCTCATGCGTCCCAACATCATGCTCAAGAACGCCACTGGGTTTTATCTCCTCAGATTTCCAGACACGCTCAACACCTGTAGAGACAGATGGCTTGCTGTTTTCACTAACAGAAGGAATGTTTCTTCCAAATATGATTGAGCTCAACCCTTTTGATTTAGACCCATCTCTTCTATTCACTTCCTCAGATTTCTGCTTCCCCGGAACATAACAACAATTTAGTTAGTGTCCTCTTATAATATAAATGAATGTAACAGAACAAGTTAGTTCAACTCACCTTAGGTCTATGGCGGTGGATGTGGGGGTAGAAGCATGAAAATCTTACCATTGTGTTCAACTCAATAACATAGAGTACATCACCCACTTGAAGAAAAGAAGAAACTAAAAAAAAACTGTTTTAACTTAATATACAACACCACGTAGAAACGATAAGACTTTTTGCAGGAAAGAAAGTTTTGGAGGTTTATGAACAAATGTTAGCCGTAATCAAGGGTTAGACCCTCGGAGACACGGCGTAGCCTCCAGATGACTGAAGCTAGAGAAATCCTTGGAAGAGAAAGTGAAGTCGGGACTTCAAAGCCACCCCACACCTGCGCAGAGGTGCGAGAAGCGCACGTCTTTGCAGAAGCGGCCAGAGTGAAGAAGAGTTGGTTCGAGCTTAAGATAGTCCAGTTCCTCCTCAAATCCCAATAAGTTGCTCACCTGATGGACAAAAACAAAACAAAAAACAAAAAAATTGAACAAGAGAGCTATCTTAACACTCAGACACGACCTACTAAAGCAACAAGCTTGCAGTTCAGATCATTACGTCTTCAGACCCAAAAAAAAGAAGCAAAAAGATTGCACTTCAAATCATTACGACAAGAGAGCTATCTTAACACTCGGACACGGCACAGAATAGGAAAAAAGCTTGAAATTCAGATCATTACAAGTTAACAACTTCAGATCAAACAAAAACGAAAAGCTTGCAATTCAGATAATTACAACTTCAGACCAAAAGAAAAGCAAAAGCTAGCAACTCAGATCATTACAACAAGAAAGCTATCTTAACACTCGGACACGATCCAGAAAAAAAGAAAAAAAAAAAGCTTGCAATTCAGATAATTACAACTTCAGACCAAAAAGAAAGAAGCAAAAAGCTAGCAACTCAGATCATTACAAGAAGAGAGCTATGTTAACACTCGGACACGACCCAGAAAAAATCTTGCAATTCAGACCAAAAGAAGAGAGCAAAGGGCTACAGATCAAACAGAACAAAGATATCCACCGAGATCAAGACACACCGCTAAAATCGAATCGAACAAGAAGATCTCAACAAGTTCAAGTGACCCAACAACCGCAATAACAACAAAAGTTAAAAAAAAAGTGCAATTCAGATCACTACAACAAGCGAACTATCTTAACACTCGGACACGACTCAAGAAAAAGCAAAAAAAAAAACTTGAAGTTCAGATCATTACAACTTCAGAACAAAGGGCTACAGAGCACATAAAACGCTATCCACCGACATCAATAAATTGCTCACCTGATGGACAAAAACAAAACTCTAACAAGAGAACTATCTTAAGTTCTTAACACTAAAGACACAACCCAGTTAAAAGAAAAGAGCAAAACAGTTTGCAGTTCAGATCATTACATCTCGACACTACAAGAAAAGAACAAAGAGATACAGAGCAAACAGATATCCACCGTCAAAATCAAATCGAACAAGAAGATATCAAATGGTCAACAAGTTCAAAGTAACACAACAACCGCAATAACAGAAAAAAACACGAACCCGGGTTTTAAAAACACCATCGAAACGCGTAAGAACAAAGCCGAAAGAGAGAATCGGAGATCACTTGAATCGAAAGAGGGAGAAGAGAGAAGAAGAGAAGAAGAGAGGTAATCTCACCAGAGCGCAGAGCTAGATTTGAAATCGAGAGGAGGATTAGAGCGAAAAGATTCGAAGTCATCAGCTTCAGAGAAGGATTATCTTCAAAAGGAGATATTTTGAGGTAAAGCCTACGCTAACCCTAAAAGAAACCTTTTTGGACCGAATCCAAAAAATTGTACGACCACACACTTTTTATGAAAAAGTAGTTAACGGCTCTGATTTTTTCACACGTGACGAATACTTCTATTCACACATTATTATTTTATTTTATTTGCGTTATAATAAACCGGGCCTTCTTAGACGTACTAAACCGGATGACTAAATCCTTTAGTTCTAATTTGGGCTTTAATAAATGGGCCTTCCTACTTAAATATAACTCAATCCGGTCAATCTCCCTCCCCCCGCACCAAATTCAAGAACCGGTAACGGACCGTTACTAACGGTTTAGGAGCAAAACCAAAACACAGAGTCTATTTCAATTTTGATTCCATTTTGATTCGGTTTATAGTTTTATTAGATCATACCTACAACAATAGTATTCTTGTGAACCGGACGGATTTTAGCTAACCGGAACATCAGAAACACTCGAACAGACTAAACCTAAATATTGGGCCTCACTCAGTATGGGCCTTATTGGATACCGAAGAATAAGACAGAGAGAGAGAGGCGACGACTGTTATTGCAACAGAACCGCCATGGCTTCTACAGCTTCAAGGTTTCTCCGGAAACTACCGAGGTCTCTCAAGCTCCCTCAAACCCTTGTTCGTAGCAGCATCACAAGGGTTTCAAGCTATTTGATTCACCAAAATGCCGAGCCATCATCGGATTCATTATGGCGAATAGGATCTTGTCTTCTCCGACATGATTCTATCACTACAAGAAGCTTCTCTTCTCAAGAAGGTCCTGCTTCTATAGATTACAGGTAACTTAAATCTCTAATCATGAGATGATAACCTAAATCTCCTCCCGCTAATCTTCTCAATTTCCGTCAGTTCGATTCTGCAGGAGGATGAGTTCCACAGATTAGCTAATGTAACTATGAATCACCTTCTTGAGAAAATTGAGGTATGTAAAGGTTGAGCCTTTATTGTCTCTCTCTCTCTCTCTCTACCTTTAGATTGCAAAAGGTTAATACTTTGTCCTTACTTGCATGGTTCATGTTCAGGATTATGGTGATAATGTCCAAATTGATGGTTTCGACATAGATTATGGGGTAAAGATAGACTCTTTTGATGCATTTTCGATCTTGTTTCTGTATTTGGAAACCCATGTGTGTGGTTATAAAGTTAGTCATTTTGTTGCTGTTTCCAACAGAATGAAGTTCTGACACTTAAGCTTGGATCTTTAGGCACTTATGTACTCAATAAGCAAACTCCTAATCGACAAATCTGGATGTCTTCACCTGTCAGGTATAGATTTTCTTGTCTGGATCACCAATATTCTGGAGCACTTGACTTTGTGCTTCCACATCATGGATTCACACTGATGTTATCTTGATTTTCCTCTTTACATTGGCACAGTGGCCCGTCTAGATTCGACTGGGACCGTGATGCTAATGCGTGGATCTATAGGAGGACAGAAGCAAAGTTGCATAAACTGTTGGAAGAGGAGTTAGAGAGTCTATGTGGCGAACCAATTCAACTCTCATGAGAAAAAAGCCCTTAAACCATATATCTGAGTTTATCTAGGAACTTGGAACTGCTATGTCCTTCAAAGGTATAGGAATAACAAACTATGCAGAAGAAATAGTTGGTTCTGTGTGAAACCCGATCAATGTATGTGATTATACTTTTAACAGTATTTGTCTCAATGTACATTGGTACACAGTGGGCATCATATCTTCTTGTGCACTAAAGCTCTATTTGTTTAACGAGAGCTGAAGAAGCTGGAATTATGCGTTTTATATCAACATTTTTCAAAGACAATAACTCTCAACAATCACTTGAGCCATTAGCTAGCTTTTGTGTATCTATCCTCAATAAGCATATAAGATTTCATCAGAGAGAAAACTAATTAACGTAAGACCTGAAACAGATAGATTATGCAGAAAGTTTCATTGGAGTGAGATTTTTGGCTTTAGAAGAAGCCATGGACAATCCCATTAAGTGTGACCTTATCATTTGTCTCTGGAGAGAGTCTCTCCAGAGGAAACTATATCTTAAAGTCATCTTGATCAAAGCCTTACCATGTATAAGTAGAAAGATTGCAAGGATCATTTCATTTTTGCACTTTAAAAATCCCCAGAGATTCCTAGTTGTTCAAGAAAGATTCCACTTCATAGGTTTGACCGTTTGAGATTCCCAGTACTGAATCTCTGAGTTAGACATATCCTACAAGGCCTTATTCCATTTCTGTCAAAACATAAGCAAAATCAGAGACGATTCGTTTTAAAACAGAGAAAGAGAAAGACTTGTTTCTATGAGTACTTATTCTTCTTTCACTTGTTTCTTGATCATCAATGATTTTGAGAAGAAGTACGTTAAGCATCGAAAAACTCTTGAACAGACATGACAGTGCTTGAACATTGTGTTTGTCTAAACGAGTTCGCAGTTCCAAGAATCTCATGTTGTGAAATGGTAGAAGATGACTCTTAACTAATCCCTTCTTGCTTGACAAAATCTTCTTCCACAACATTAATAAGACAGTGAAGCAAAGAGATAATTGAATATATATTACCTTTACGGATGGGGTTTCCAAGTTGTAGTTTATAGGAATGACAGAGATCAGACATGAGAGTGAATAAGCTCTGTGTCTGAGATTTGATATCTTGATGAAGCAAAACCAATACTACGAAAGGTTTTTTCAGACAAACTAACTTGTCTAGGAAAGTTTTGAGATTCGTTGTGTTAATCTGCCCAACGCTCTCTTCTGAGTATGAATGGAAGAAACTCACAACCTTAGTCTCTTGAGCTTATTACCAGAAACCCTCTAAGCTATCAAGCAGCAAAGAGTTCTTTAAACTAAAACTCTTGGAGAAGACGGCAACTAGAGCTAATTTCTATAAAATAGGAAAGTTTGGATCTGTGAAGAAACCTGAGAGAGAAGGTTGGTTGTATGGAATCACAAGAGATAAAGAGAGTAAAGTAAGTTTTTTGAAAACCTCCAAAGGTTTGATGATGAAGGAGGTAATCCAAAACCAGGGTAAGATGACTTGGGCTTCAAGGTTCTTAACTTTTGAGATGTTACAATCCAACGAGCGAAGTTGAAGTAGTCTTAGGTGGTAACTTTAATTTCAAGATCTTGAACCTGGTGAGTAACAGCTAAACGAATCAAGGAGGCTACTGATTCCATCTACTTTAAATAATCTCTTCTACAGAAAACCAAAGTTATCCTTCTGTTTCACAGATCTTGTTTCCATTTGCTTTTGTTTTCCTCTAGTTGGAGATTAGGGTTTCAAACTTTCAAACACAAACCCTAAAAGTCATAACGGTAAGTGCGTTGAGTTGGTGTTTCCACAAATATCGCATTTTCTATTTAAAACCAAATTTAAAATTAAACAAATTCAAAAGAAATTTGATTATTTATACATAAACAGAATCATCAAAGAGCCACATGTACTCTTGACCACAATAACTTCTTGACCAAGTTAAAACAAAAGATCTGACTTTAGACTACAAATGGCGATGGTGTTGGCACTCAAGAGGAGTAACAGGAAACCTCACAGCATCAAAGCAATAATCATAGATCATATGGTTAGCTCGGACCCAAATAAGCTGATGATTCTGATGAAGGCTAAGCTCAGAAACAGTTGGCTCATCCCACCAGAATCTCTGGTCTCCATTACACTTGCTTAGGTCAGTTGTTGTCGGAACCTCACAAGCATCAATCTTGAAATCTTTGTAAGAAGCAATGAAAGGAGCGTGGCTCCAATCAGTTTTCACAAGACCTCCTTGAGTTGCCCAATCATCTGCATTCCAAATGGAGCTGTACACTCCCATTGCTTGATCTTTAGCAAATGGGATGCCTTTATCTTCAAGATTCTTGTGGACACGAATAGGAGTCTCATCGACCATAAACCTGTAATGAAACAATCAAAGAATCATTACAAAAATGGGTTCAAGCAGAAGAGAAAGACTTTGGTTTAAAGAAGACTTACACAACACTGCGTTTACTCCAGAGGATAGAGTAAGTGTGGAACTCAGTGGTGGGATCGAACCAAAGGTTGAGTCTTTGCTCTCTGTTTCCAACTCCGTTCACATAGACGTTTGTCTGGACTATGTAAGGCTCACCGGTTGTGTTACCTAAGAACTCGAAGTCAAACTCGTTGTGGTTCGAACCTTCTGAAGACATCTGTAAGAAACAAACATTGTAAGATTTCAAGATTTGAGTCCCAAGAAACAGAGCAAGAGAGTGTTTTTTTATTTGTTTGTTCCGTACGTAGAAAGCAGTGACGGTTCCAGCTGAGTCACCCTCCACGAGCTTAATCTGGATTGAGACTTTACCAAACAAGTACTTGCTCCTCGACTCGAACCCAGCTCCTGCAACAATCAACCAAACATGAGCTTTTCAGAAACAGAGGAGAACAAAACAGAGGAAACAAAACAGAGGAAACAGAACAGAGAAGAACAAAGCAGAGGAAACAGAACAGAGAAGAAGAAAGAGTTTGCTAGTGATTATGTACCAGAGAAATTATCAAGCTTGAGTTTTGTGACTTCTCCATCGTTGACACAATGATCCGTAGCCCAACTTGAGCGGTAAAGGTCCTCGAACTTAGCTCCTGGAGCAGCTTCACCACAATAAATCACACACACCATCATCATCATACACATGAACCAACTCATACCCACCATTTTTTCTTGTTCTTTCACTCTACAGTCTCACACACTTGACTCAGTGGAGGAAACAAGTGAGAGAGGCGGACATTTATAAAGGGGAGGGAGTGTGAGTGAGTGAGCTGGCATACAATGGAGAGAGATGCCACGTTGGATTCGACGTGTGATTTCAGGACAATAATAAGTAGACAAAAACACCCATCTTCGTAAAAGATAGATCACTCAAAACAAGAGAAGAGAGTTTGGGAAATGAAGCCATTGCTGTGAGGGGCTCCACTTTGTACTACACTCAGGACAAGAATTTATGCTTCTCTGTCTACAAAAAAACCTCTATTTGAGTAGAAAAACAGAGACTTTATGGTTTTAGAGAGAGAGAGATAATAAGTGAATATAATTGATTCTATTGGGTGTAATAATGAAAGAAAAGAAAGAGTAGGACCATTTTTACAGCTAACATGTTTTCATTGCATTGGATTTGGATTGGATCCAGCTATGCATTTGGCTCTTTTGAGGTCATATATAGATCTTTTTTCATGCATAAAAGAAAGGAATTGATTGGTATACAGTCTTTTATTTGCTCTCTCTCTTCTCTCTCCTCGCTTTTATGGGGGAATTCAAATTTTTGTTTTTGTGTTGCAGACTTGGATTAGATTATGGCAGGGTGTGATGTCATTTTATGAATTGAAATGAAAAAATATCTTGCCTTGGTTTGGTGGTAGTTTAAGACATCGTCAAGTTGGGTGTAAATGTGTAATTGTATTACTACATTTATGTATGTATGTATGTGTGTGTGTGGTATATCCGGGGGACGAAGTTGTTTTTTATTTGTCGCCATTAGAGACAACGAAAACGACGGCGTTTCTGGACTATTGAAAATTGAAATGAAAATCACGGGCGTATCTTGAATCAAAGACAAAATGAGACACTGACGAATGGTGAATCCGAAGATGTTTAAAATCACACGAAACGATTGGTTGAAAAATTTATATAAATCAAATCATCAGATACAATGTTATCTCACTTATCACACCAAGTTTTGTTCTGTCGAGCAAGTGGATTCACCTAATCACGCGCGTGGGTACACCGAGAGGCTTGGTTCTTTGAGCCAATGGCTCTTTGACTGAGACTCATGCCTTGGGGATGGACCTAGGTTTGCATAAACAAATTTGTGGCTCTAAAATAAAAGTGTTCTTCTTTGTATAAGATCGACTAAATAGGTGAGTTAACTTTTGGTCATCTAGATTACTCCCAAAAAAGAAAAAAAGTTCAGAGTAAATTTGTGGTCCAAACTGTCTCAACTTTCGTGATGTCGTGTTATCTGCTTCTACAAGGTATAACCGATAAACTACGGAGCACTAATTCAAATTTTTGGTGGAGTTCAAAGCAAAACAGCATAGAATTACATTAGATAGTATGGGACGAGATATGTATCCCTAAAGATTTAGGGAGACTAGGTTTTCGTGACCTCCATGATTTCAATATAGCGCTTCTTGCAAAATAATTATGAAGATTAATTCACTATATAAATTCTTTATTGGCTTGTGTCTTGAGAAAAAGATACTTTAATCACACTACCCCTTTGGAAGACCGGAGGATCCACTCACCATCTTACGGATGGCGCAACATCATAGCAGCAAGACCTTTACTTACGTTGGGCTTACAGAAAACAATTGGTACATGAGGTGATACGAGAGTTTGGAGCGATCCTTGAATTCCTGACTTAGTGGCTCGACCACATAAACATGCATAACACATTGTTTACAGACTCTCCCAACTTCTTGTTCAGTCCTTTATTAGGAATGATACTAAGGAGTAGGATATCCAGCTTTTACGTAAATTTTTCTATCTGGATGATATTCCTTTGATACTTGGACTAAAACCATCCATCTCCGGAGCCCTGGATGGTTACGTTTGGAACCACATTAAATCAGGACAATATTCAGTTAAAACTGGGTATGATCTTCTCTGATCGAACAAGCTAAGCCTTGCACATGAAAGAGTTTTAGAACCAAGTTAAAAATCCCGAGCAAGATGAAACACTTCCTATGGTAGGCTATATCGAGTTGTGTGACGACAGCAGAAAGACTTATTGTTAGACACCTAGGCACCAATAAGAGTTTTCCTAGATGTGCTGCTCCATTGGACTCGATCAATCACCTATTATTTGAATGTCCACCATCCCTACAAGTTTGGGCTTTATCGGACTATCCGTCCCTTCTGGGTTACTTTCCGAGTACATCTGTATACCAAAACATGAATTTTCTGTTTTGGAAGAGAAAATAGGTGGCCTCACAGAGACCACAATTCGACACCTTTCCCTGGATCTGTTGGTTCATTTGGAAGGCGAGGAACGACAAACACTTTAATGGGAAAGTCGTTTCCCTGATGGATACACTCCAACATGTATATATCAAGGCTGAAGTATGGAGGAAAGTGAATGAAAAGGAAGAAGCAAATGAGGACCAAGGTGGATCTGATACCCTGGAAGAAGATACATCACTCTTTGGAACACTCCGAACCCCTACCTGCCAAATGATGCGTCATGTATTAATAACGGCATCGTAAGTGGACTAGGATGGAGTTTGAAGGATCACATGGGACTTGAACATTTCGGTTTACGGGCATGTAACAGGTGCCTCTCAATTTTATATGCGGAAATGGAAAGCTTACTTTAGGTTGTTGCTTGCATAAGAGATTTGCGGGTAACATCGGTTAAGTTTGAGACGGATTGTTCAGACTTAGTTGAGATGACTATGGAACCGATGCTTTGGCCATTTTTGCGTTGGAGATAAAGTTTTTTCAGAGGCTAAAGGAAGATTTTAAAGATACAAGGTTGTGTCATATTCCTCGGAATAGAAAAAACTGAGCGGATACACTAGCTAAAGAAGCACGAGGCAGAAGATATAATTTTTTTCTATATAGATCAGACTCGGTCAGACGGAAAAACTCTTTGAAGAATCAGTTCGTCTGCCACCATTTAATCTAGTGTATATGGACACACGACAAAAAAAAAAAAAAAAAAACTCAGACTCATGACTTTTAACTGTGTAAGTAAGTTGGTAAAGTTCAACTTTTCTCGTCATCATTCATCATCATCACCGATGGTACTAAATACTAATTACTATACTACATCTTCCTCTGTCAGTAAGTCATGATGAGATGACGCACAACTAAAGTAAAGGCCTCTTCATTATACGTTTCCTTTCTTCTACTTTTAAGAATATTTTCAATATAAAACTTTGTTTTTCTCCTATATAAAATAATTCTATAACAAAGTGAAATTTATTTTTAGAATAAAAAATAAAATTAATATATCAAAAATAAATACAGTATTTTATTTAAGCCTGGAATGGATCGGGTATCCGGGGTATTTTAAGGTATCCGGATCCGGATCCTTATCCGGCGGATCCATGATTTTACTATCCTTATCCGGATCCGGGGTTCTCGGATATCTGGGTGTCGGATATCCTTCTAAAAATTGTAATATCCGGCGGATATCCGGATCCGGATTAGGATCCTTAAAATAAATAAAAATAATATTAATATATATAAATATAAAAAATAATTTAAAAATAAAAATAATATAGTGTTTTTAGTTAAGTCTAAATATATTATTACAAAATCTATACTTATATAATATTATAAAAATAAAAATATAACAAATAAAATTAGTTTATATATATATAATTATTTTGGGAACAATTATCAATAAAAATTACGGATCTATTACGGATCCGGATATCCGAACTAAAAAATCAAGATATCCGGATCCGGATTTGGTTTTGACGGATCCAACATTTTACTATCCGGATCCGGATTCGGCCCCCTCGGATATCCGGATTTTCGGAGCGGATCCGGATCGGATCTCGGATCGAATCCGGATCTCGGATAAAAGTCCCATGCCTAATTCTATTTATAGAGTAAATCTATTTTTACTCTTTAGTGGAATATAAATTAGGATTGTAATATTTCTTAATTCAAAATTCATTATTAGAGTAAAAATATAATGGAATTAGAAATATTTTAACAAACTGTAACTTTTTCTAGAATTTTAAACTCAAACATAAAAGCAGGTTTCGATGTTCTGTTTTCGGTTTAATTTTATTTCAATTTTTTAAAGATGTAGAAACCGTTCAATTATTTATAAAATTCAGTTTGATTTCAGTTTGGTTTTTAGTCTGGTTCATGTAACAGTGTTAAGAACCAACTAATAACTGATAAAAATCTAGTTTCAATTCGGTTATAATCTTTTAAGATAATTTGAATAAAATTTAAATATTAAAATAATATTATTCAGATAATTTGGTTCTTTCAGGTAATTCATATAATTTAAAATATTTTAGAAACAAATTGTTTGAATTACTCGAACAATTTGTATCTGAAATATTTAAAATTATATGAATTACCCGAAAGAACCAAATTATAAATAATATTTTAGAATATTTGATAATTTTAAAACTGAATATATATATATTAATTATATAACTATATTTTAGATATTTAGATACATATTTGGTTTTTATTCTAATTTTTGTTTGGTTTTAGTTTATTGGTTTGATTCTTGTGATCAATTTGATTATAAATTTAGTTTTTTATTTGCTTTTGATTCTTTTTTTTGAACACAAACTTATATTAATGCGATAGATAGAGTTAGGTGCCAGTCATAAAGACTTCACCCTCTACAAGGCCCTGTTTTGCTAAGGAATCAGCAACAGAGTTCATCTCTCTCGAGATCCAAAGGAAAGAAATTACATCAAAATGAAAAGCTAAATTGACAATATCAGATACGATCCCGTAAAGCTCCAGTGGGACATCGTTGCCTTTGAGAGCTCTAACCAGCTGAGCAGAGTCAGTTTCACACACTAATCTCTTCAATCCCCGTCGCTTACAATCAGAAATTGCTATCCTCAAGGCCATACCCTCCGCTACAAGGGCGGAGCCCACGTGAGAAGCTGCCATGGCCCCAGTAGCAGAAGTCGTATGGTGATTGATGATCCAACCTAATCCTGCCATCTGATCAGTTGCTCTCCACGCGGCATCACTCCGCAAACGGGCACAATCGGCAGGAGGGATCCCTCGGCTTGGGGCCCGCAATTTTGGTTTGACTTTTTTCTCTTGACTGCCATTCCATTCCCTAGCCATACTCAGAGCTTTGGTAACTGTTTCCTCCTCTGTTATAAACTTGTTATTAAAACATAGGCTATTTCTTGAGATCCAGAGCTGCCACAAAATCCAGGGAGCTAGATGCCCCTCTAATACACCTGTAGGAGGGAGACAAGTTCTGCTACACAAATTTGACCATACATCTATTAAATCTATAGATCCGCTCGCATCCACTTCCGGGGACACCGGGACTGCCTTCCACACGTTCTGAGCGTATGGGCAGTGAAAAAAGAGGTGATTTATAGATTCTAATGTACCGCATCTCTTGCATTGGGTATTCACGTTGATGTTTCTTGCCGCCAGTAGTTCTCCAACTGGTAAAGCCGATTGGAATGCTTTCCAAAGGAACAACTTGATTTTCGGAGCTGTGTGTAATTTCCAAATACTTTTGAACCAGTCCAAGCCTCGGGATTCTTCACGATTGTCCCTTTCCTCTGCTTTGCATTTGATTGCCACATGGTATCCTGACTTGGTTGTGTAATCCCCGGTTGTTGTTCCTAACCAAACTCTCTTATCGGGAACCCCCAATAAGCTTGGTTTAATGGTTTTAATTTTAGTTTCCAGCTGCGGGAATAGCCTTCGAATTTTTTCTTCATCCCATTCATATGACTCGGGTTGGAAAAGATCAGCCACTGTCAAATTCATGGCTGCTTCCGGAGCTGGTCCCATCAGACCTTCTTGCGTTGTTAAGCTTAGCCAAGGGTTGTACCAGACCTTAATGGAGAGTCCATTACCCACAGCCCATCCCAGATTTTTGGCCAGCAAGTCTCTCCCTATCAACACCCCCTTCCACCCATGAGAAGAAGATGATTTTCCTGTGCAAGAAGAAAAGCTTTCCTCCGTACAATACTTCCCTAATAAAACTCTTGAGAGAAGGATGTCAGGGTTGTTCATAATTCTCCAGCTCAATTTTCCGAGAAACGCGTCGTTGAAAGCCTGGAAGTCTCTAAACCCAAGTCCTCCAATTTCTTTTGGCTGTGACATCTTGTCCCATGACGTCCAAGCTATCTTTCTTTTTCCCCCACGGTCGTCCCACCAGAATCTCGTGACTTCCGATTGAATCCGCTTACACAAGGAGACGGGGAGTTTAAAACATGTCATCGCGTACGAAGGTACTGGTGATAGTACACTCTGCAGCATCGTCATTTTCCCTGCTGTGGAAAGGAATCGATTCGACCAGCTGCTGCCTTTTTGTCGAATTTTATCCACAATAGAAGTGAAAAGATCCCTCTTTCTTCTTCCAAAGTGCTCCGGTAACCCGAGGTATTTTCCAACCCCTCCCTCTTTTTGGATACCCAGTTCATCCTTAATAACCGTCTTTAGGGAAGCCGGAGCTCGCTTAGAGAAAGTAATTGAGGACTTCAAGGTGTTTATAGATTGACCCGAGGCTTCCTCGTACATCTTGAGAATTCTCTTAAGTGATTGACTGCTTTCTTTGTTGGCCCTTAGAAAGAACATAGTGTCATCGGCAAAGAGTAAATGGTTGACTCAAGGGCATGCTCTTGTCACCCGAATCCCTTTGAGGGATCCCTCTTCACTTGCTCTGTTACAAAGTCCCGAGAGTACTTCACTACATAATATGAATATGTATGGTGAAAGAGGGTCTCCTTGACGGATTCCTCTACTCGGTGTTACCCTTCCTCTAGGCGAGCCGTTAATGAGAAAGGAGTATGTAACCGTCGAGACACACTGTAAAATCCAAGTAACTAGTTTCTGGTCAAATCCAAGTCGCTGCAGGACCAGCTCTATGAACTCCCATTCCAAACGATCGTATGCTTTGCTCATATCCGTTTTTACCGCCATCGAGACTCTCTTCTTTGCCTTTGACGATTTTAAAAAGTGTAGTACCTCATGTGTAATCAGCACATTATCCGATATAGCCCGTCCCGGTACAAATGCAGATTGGTTTTCGGATATGATGGAGGATAGAATAGGCTGTAGGCGCTTAGTTAGCAGCTTCGAAATAATTTTGTAATAAACATTACAAAGGGCGATTGGTCGATAGTCCGCCACAGCTTGCGGATTCTGAATCTTCGGAATGAGCCGAATATTGGTTTCATTGATTCTAGACGGGAGCACTCCGGAATCAAAGAAACACTGAATCTCAGCTACGATATCTGGACCAATCGAACTCCAATTAGAGTGGAAGAAGCTAGCTGAGAAACCGTCCGGACCCGGTGCTTTATCTGGATGAATAGACATCACCGCCTCATGTATCTCACTCGCTGATGGTCTAGCTGTGAGTTTAGCATTATCCTCGTCTGAAACCATTTTTTGGAGAGCATATGAAACCGTTCTCTCTCTATTTCCTTCAAGCGATGTGAAAAGAGCTTGGTAGTACCGGAAAATAACTTGAGCAATCTGATCTTCTTTGTAAGTCATATTGCCCTCTTCATCTTCAATCACAGAGAAAGAGTTTGCTCTTCTTCGGTTCTTTGAAACCGCGTGAAAATATCCTGTATTTCGGTCTCCCAATTTTAGCCAAAGTAGCCTGCTCCGTTGTCTCCAATACTCTTCCTCCGACTTATAAGCAGCCAGCAACTCTGCATTTATTTCTTTTATCAGACCAACATCATTGATTTCACTGGAGAGAGCCCTATCCAGTTCCTGCTGCTTTGTTTCTATCAATCGACGGCTGTTCCAGTATTGAGTTTTACTCCATTCAACTATAGTTGCACGAACTTGGGCTATCTTTTCTCTGATTGGTCTGCCTATAGCCTTTGTCCAAGAGTCCGAGACAAGCTTCCTGACTTCCAAGTTGTCCTTAAGTCTCCTATCATACCTAAACATTCCCATTCTCTTCTTTGTCCTTGTATCAAATACTGTGATCAAAGGTCTATGGTCCGAGCTTTCCATTGCAAGGTATTGGCTTCGGGCCGTTGGGAAAAGCTCAGCCCAAGAGCTATTTGCAGCTGCTCTATCCAGCCTACAACGTACCAGATGGTCTCCTCTTATGCCTCTCCATGACAGCAGCTCACCTGAGTGAGGAAGATCAAATAAGTCCCCTTCAGAGTAGAAGGAACGTAGATCACAGAAGGAACCCTCAGCCCGAACCGGTCCTCCATCTTTCGCAGAGTTACTGATAATATCATTAAAGTCACCTGTTATGAAGCAGGGAGAGTCACGAGCATTCATTAAATCCACCAATTGATCCCACAACATTTTTCTTTTATTCTTATCAGTGTCACCATACACAAACTCTGCAAAAAAAAAGATTTTCCTTCGACCTCTACAAGGGTATCTATCAAATTTGCGCTAGCTGATATGATGTGGAGTTTCACTTCAGCTTTCCAGAATATTGCTAATCCTCCTGCTCCGTGTCCAGTCGGGGGGACGAGATGATGATTTTCGTAGCCCAATGTCTCGGTCTTATTGAGCACAAAAGAGTCGGGATTTTTAGATTCCATTAAGAATAGGATGTCTGGCGATATGGACCGATTCATATCTTTCAGACGTTGAACTGTCTGGGGATTCCCTAACCCCTGACAGTTCCAGCTTGAAATTTTTAAGGACCGAAAGTGGATTGGATCCGAAAATCCATCCTCTTTCTCGTACTAGCAGGAATCATGTTGCAGATTGGTCTATTGTCTGAGCTTGTCTCTTCTGCAGGTTCCCCTGGAACTCGAGACGTCCCAGCTGTCGACTTATTAGTTGTGGCTTTTCTTCCCATAAGAGAGCCTTTGCGCCGTATTGGTGAAGGTTTTGACTGGTTTACCTTTCTTTTCTTCGAAATTTCCCCGCCCAGAGGTAAAGCAGTCTCTTGGGCTTTCTTTTTACCAGGAGGTCTTCCAGGTTTTCTTTTAGCTTCTTTCGGTATAGCCAATGTTTCCTGCACAACTGACTTTTGTCCACTAGGGCCCAGTCGGAGAACTACTGGTATTCTTTCTGGAGGTGGGGACTCCTGTGCAGAACCTACAATCTCAAGGTCATGCTCAGCCAAGGAGCTTGAGGGTCCTAATCGCATAGCTGCTGGCAGCCTATTCTGTCTCTGTGAGCTGAGCTCTTGCACATCAGTAGCTGGTGATATGCATGTAGGGCTAAGTGCTGGTCCCAGTCTTTGCGCTACGGGGATCCGCTCAGGGGTAGGATTACTTTGCTCCACTGCTACTCTTCCTGTGGGTGTTGAGAGATTTGCACACACCATTTGGAATGCAGATTCCTCGACTTGTCCCTGCTCCTCCGCTTGGCGCACTCTTTCCTTTCTTGCTTCTCTTTATGATGGATCAGAGCATTTAGTATATTGTTGCAAGGCATCCCTTATTTCTCCCATAGCCTCCACCACAGCTTCTTTTGGGACTGAAACCGGACAGTTCCAAAGGGGATCCCCCCTTACGGAAGTCTCAATATGAGTGCAAGACACAGCTGAGTCATGATCTCTCTCCCTAGGAACATTCCTCTGCACCTCTCTATAGTAGCTCTTTACCTGACTCGTCGTCGAGGTTCTGTAGGCTCGGTGTTCACGATGAGGACGGTAAGCTCTTTCATACCCATAGTTTGGCTCCTCTCTTCTGTTGTAAGATTGACTCTGCATGCTTTTGTTCTGCCACGCCTTAGGCTTCTCCTTATAAGGCCTATGTTCATCTCTATTATGGTGTCTTTTTGGAGCCCGCTTCTCAGCATCCTCATTTTGGATAGAAGCTGAAAACTGATAGGTCTTGGTGCGTGGTTCTTGTGGTCCGTCATCCCATTGGGATGCTGAAGTGTATTGGGATCCCCCACTTCTCTCTTGAGTTGATTTTAGTGCCTTGTTTTGATGCTTTGCTTCAAGACACTCCTTTAATTCGTGATCTAGTCGGAAGCACTTGGAGCAGTGTTTTTCAAGCCTTTCGTAGACAAGACTAGCTGTGACTTCGTCACCATTTGGATATTCTATGATTGTTGATGTTATCAATGGGAGAAGCCCATTCACCTGAACTCTTATTCTCACAGCTAGTGGTGTGATTTCAGCTTCTTCGAAAACCCCAATTTCTTCACCAATGCTCCGTATAGTATTCTCTGTCCATAGATGGACTGGGATCCCTTGGACTTTGATCCAAAAAGGAATGAGTGCTGGAAAAGACTTAGATATGGTTGGCTCTCATCTTTGTAAAATCACCATCCACTTAGCATAATGGTATGGTCTTTTTTCCAGCACTTGTAGCATATCTGATTCCAGAGCAAATTGGAATTGAAAGAGACCATTTCTTAAATCGGCTCCAACTGGTCTTCTCTCTGTTTTCCAGTGCTCTGAGAAGAAAGGTATAAGTGACCAGACCTTCTGCACTGATCGATTTGTAACTCTTCCTATCAAGGTAAGTGCATGTCTCTGTAAAAGCTCAGAGTTATCAGACTCCTGGACTTTTATTCGAGCTATAGAGGGGCCTTTTACTGGCTCAGTGCATATCTTCTTCCCCTTATCCTCAGCAGTGAAGCGCTGACTCATCTTGATATAATCTTCAGGTGTGACAGTAGTATTGAGAATGTTCAACCGAACAGAAAAGTTTTGAAAGTATCTGGAGGTTAGAAGAGTCTAACAGATAGAATCTTCAGAGAAGTTGAGGTGAAGCCCCAACGTTGCTCACGTCATTACCTCCTTCCATCAGCATCTTAACAGAACTCTTAGTATATTCTCAAATCTCTCAGGTAACAAGAGTTATACTTTCTCTTTATCCAGTAAACCTTGCCAAGATGGAGATGAGTTCTGGTTGGCAGAGGACTTGAGAAACCAGCAACTATCTAGACTTTCCTGACATTACGACCCTCTCCGGTGTGTAAAGATCAGACCGGTGAAAAGCCCAGCAGATTATGCTGAAAAAGGTAAGGAAATTTGAAAAAGAAGCTTCTGCTGCAGGGAATCTTTACCAAACCGGTGAAAAGTCAGCCAGATACGGACTAAGGTCCAGCGGGTAACAAACTACTCGAAAGACGTGCCTGGGAGAGTTTTTGGTTAGTCTCCTGATTTTGAGGCTCCTCTTAGTTATTTGCTTTTGATTCAATTTTTAATTTTTGGCTTATATGTTTGAGATTTACCTAACATTTTCATTGTTTATCTCTTTTTGTCATCTAAAAAATTGTATTAAACATAATTGGAAAGTACATAAGTCGACAAAAATATCTATTTTCGAGAGTCGAGAGCCGGCAGAGAATACAATCCCTCCAGAACCATAAATCGGTAAGGAACATATTCTTTTCGAGACCAAACAAACAAAGCAAAGTATCCGAGATAAACTAAAACTTAAATACATAAAAATATGAAAAGAATACTCAAACTCAAACCAAACAGCGGTTCTTAAGATCTATGAACTTGTTTTCTGATGATTGCAAGAACTAAACCATTCCCAACATATCCTTATTTAATAAATATAATATTTATATTTCATGTATCAAGAGTATGTCGTTCTTTTTTTTAGATCTTAACACTTTCTTTATTCTTCTACATTCTTTAATTTTTTCTGTTTTTATTGGTATTTCTGGTGAAAGACTCATGTAAAATCTTTTTCTTTTTGCTTAAACTCGTCTAAAGTCTTACCAATAAAAATCTCCAATAGTTGTTTTGGCCAATTGCTCTTAATCTGAGACTCATGTATAATATTGTGTCAGTAATTTTTTAAGTTTTAATAATTTTACCAACGTCAATGTCTATTGTACCACTCTATCATTGATTATCATGAACCTTTTTTTATTAGACCATTTTCAACCCAATACTAAAACTCTATTTTAATGTAATTTTGACATAAAAACATTTTTCAACCCAACACTAAAAATCACATCATTTTAATTTAACACTATAATGTTACACTAAATTTGGTGTAACACTATTTACTCCACTAAAACACTATTCACTCTATTAAAACACTATTAATTTATTTTAATAATAAAATATATAACTATATAAATAGCAAATATAAATATAAATACATATATTATTATAAAATAGTTTTTTACTGTTAAGTTTGGTGTTGTGGTTAGAAGTGAGTTTATTTTTAGTGTTGAAATTATATTAAAATAATGTAGTTTTGACATAAAAATAGTGTTATGAGTTGTGATGTTCTCAATAACTCATGATGAGATGACGCCAAATTACAAAGAGTAAAGGGGTCTTTTGATTACACGTCTATTATATCATTCTTCATTAGACTCTTACCCTTTTAAGCTTTTAACTCAAAATTAACAAAGAGACTAATGAGCATAATAACCAAAATTAACAACATTCACTCTTTTGGATTGATACAAGCATCTAAAAGCGCCTCCATTCCTCCTGGTTTCTGCATCCACAACTCGAGAAAAGTCATTAGTATTCAACTAGAATGAACCAAAATCTACTTTCTTGATTTTGATAATATGTTAAGAAACTTTGCATGGCCATATCCGCGGTCATACACCTTTTTTAAAAAAATATTCATTTTGTTCCACAAAAATTATAATTTAAAAATTTCATATATTTTAATAATAAAGTCACAATACTAAAATAATTTTACTTTAATACATAACTTTAAAAGAGAAATTATTATATATAATACTTATCTTAATTAATATGGACAAAATGAAAAAAAAAAAGAACTATAGAGGTACTCTGAAACACAAAATTGCAATTTTTATTTAACAAATACAAATTTCAAAACTATTATCTTTGTGGAAATGAAAGAGTATATGCATCGGTAACAAATATGTGAGACAAAAGGTTTAAATAAGAGACAAAAAGAGATTTTTATAAAAAGAACAAATATCTAATTTTACCAAGTTGAGTTCAAAATATCTCCACCTTGGCTACTGTTGCCATGCCTTGTGTTTTTTTTTTTTTGGTAATCTGCCATGTGGTAAAGAGGTTACGGCGTTAATTTCTATCTCCTAAATTTAATTTACGGTGGAAAAGGTTATTTACAATGCTTCGATTTCTTGCTTGCAAAGAAGTGAAAACACCTTTTTGCCATGCCTTGTCTTGCTCGTTGAATGGCGTGTCTTTACGTTTCTCTACTGTGGGTAACATATAAGCTGATATAACTGAGCTTGCACATTCTGCACAAATCGCCTCAACATTCAAATTAGCCAACTAGAAAGTTTCTAAGTACAAAAATGTCATAAGCTTTGTTGGTGTCGCAAAAGAAAGAAGCATCTCCTGAGTCCTGACCATAGTCATTCAGATCATCAAAAAACATCCCTCCAACCTTTGTTGGTGTCTCGAACCGGGAAAAAAACTTATCATGTATCAACTTAACCAAACCTTGAGACTCTGAAATTTATCCCTACACATGAGTCTAATAGCTAAATTCCTTAGTTCCAGAACATGCCAAGATCTCACAAAAAAAAATTGAAATGGTATTTAAATTAACTGCAGACCTTTGATGTAAAAGTAATAAACATCATTTCTTGAACCGAGGGTGGAAGGAAGGGCTTGTGAACCTACAGAAAGAAAGAAGGCTGTAATTCCATAATCACAAAGCAAATCACATACAAAACTCGGTTAAGTTATTTCCACATTGCCATTACCTGAAGACGCCTCATTTATTTATTAACTCTACAGAAACCAAAACGCTGATCATTTTCCTTACAACACAAGTAACCATTAAACACATGGAATCTCTTTATTACTTGGAGAGTAAGCGAGTCAGAGAAGAAGTAGCAAAGACAGGAGAATTACAAGTGAAGTATTGAACTAGCCTCCTCCTTGGTCGAGAGAGATATCTCATAGCCATAATCAAATACACAGAGAAATTGAGCTAGCAAGGATTTCATTTACTTGGGTCTCTTGAAGTTCAATGGCCCATTTAAGTTTAATGGCCCATCTTAAATTCTTTTAACAATCACGCCAGAAAAATGAAAAATAAAAAGAGAGAAAATATTGCTGCTTTTTGAGCTGAGAACCGGTTAATGAATCTACTATCTAACCCAATTATGCTTAAAGGTTCCTTGATTGAAAACAAGATAGATACGAGAAGCAAAGCGGTGGAGGATTTGAGGAAGAGAAACAAGTGAAGACTTTCATCAGTATTGATGATTACTAATAAACGATAACGTTTGTAGGTTTGGTCAGATTAGATATCTTTCACTTGTTATATATCTTCAGAATGTGACACATGTAGATAAGACAAGAAGAGGGACATCGGATCCCGACAGGAGTACGAAGTGGTGGATATTGGAATCCGACTTTTTTTAGCACCAAAGAATACCCAATAATGATATGGCAAGAGTTTGTCAAATAAAAGATGCTCATAGCTACATCATAGGGTTGGGCAAAAACCTGAAGCCAAAAACACCAAACTGAATCTAATATAAAAAAATAATACTAAATCGAAACCGAAATTATAATACGGTTGGGCAAAAACCTGAAGCCAAAAAATAAACTGAATCTAATATAAAAAAAGTAATACTAAATCTAAATCAAAATTAGTTAAATATCTGAACGAATTTAAAATTTTAATATCTAAAAAAATTAAATTATATCTGAACTGAATCCAATTTATACTAAATATTTTGGTATTCGAATATATTCGAATGATTTTTTTAAAAAAAATATTAACTATTTTTAAATTTAGCATAAAGAATATCTAAAATATATAAAATATTTTGAAACTGTTTAAAATATCTGAAATATATATATAAATATTTAAAAATAAATATTTAAAATAGCTAAACAATTTTTAGAACATCCAAAATAATTAAAATTTCTATTGGTTATCTATCCAAACATTTAATAAAAATTAATTTATGTATTAAATTTAGCTATTTTGACATACATTATTTAAATTTATATATAATGTATTATATTTATTTTTTAGATTTCGAGAAATTTGAAGTAATATGTGCAGTGATGACTGACACAAATCCTAGTATCTAAACTACTAATTAACCAATTTGAAATCATGTGTGCGATCTGACTAATTCCATATATGATTAGACCATATGCACACAGACTACATGTAATGAGTGGTTTGGTGGTGTAATCATGATTAAGACTACTAACTAAATTAGTGACATACACAGACATAGCCGGCGTCCTCACATGGGCAACTTTATTAAAAGGTCTCACATGGACACTGTCTCCTGTCTTGTCACACTAGTCTTTGTCTCTCCACCACTTCCCCAGTTTATATATTACCAAAACCTCCATCCTTTCGACTCAGATCACTCACTTGGAATCAAATCTCAAACCTCTCGATGGATCTCCGATTACCATCTAAGGTTCTTGAGCACATCTTCTCCTTCGTGGACTCCAACGAGGACAGAAACTCTGTTTCTCTGGTCTGCAAGTCATGGTTCGAGACTGAGCGGCTAACTAGGAAAAGGGTCTTTGTCAGAAACTGTTATGCCGTTACTCCCGCGGCGGTTGCACGGCGGTTCCCGGAGATGAGGTCTCTGACTCTTAAAGGGAAGCCTCACTTCGCTGACTACAACTTGGTTCCTGACGGTTGGGGTGGTTATACTTGGCCGTGGATTAAGGCTATGGCGGAGAAAAACCCGTCTCTTGAAGAGTTGAGGTTGAAGAGAATGGTGGTGACTGATGAGTGCTTGGAGAAGATCGCTGCTTCGTTTAAGGAGTTTAAGGTTCTTGTCTTGACTTCTTGTGAAGGGTTCTCCACTGATGGTCTTGCAGCCATTGCCGTAGCTTGCAGGTAAAGCTTTGTTTCTTGTCTCATAAGTAAACAACTTTGGTTACTTTCTTGTCTGATTTTTTTTTTTCAAAACACAGTAACCTGAGAGAGCTGGAGTTGCGAGAGTGCATAGTTGAAGATCTTGGAGGAGACTGGCTTAGCTATTTCCCAGAGACTTTGACGTCTCTAGTCTCTCTTGACTTCTCTTGTTTAGACTCTGAGGTTAAACTCTCAGACTTGGAGCGTCTCGTGAGCAGGTCTCCAAACCTCAAGTCCCTCAAGCTGAATCGAGCTGTGAGTCTAGACGCTCTGGGAAGCTTGCTTCGTCTAGCTCCACAGCTGGTTGAGCTTGGCACAGGTTCTTTCTCAGATAAGCTGAGTCAAGAAGCGGTTTCAAAGTTATCACAAGTTTTTACAGAGTTGAAGGAGCTTAAGAGCTTGTCTGGTCTTTGGGATGTCCTCCCTGAGTATATCCCACTTCTTTACTCTGTTTGTCCTGGTCTTACCTCGTTGAACTTGAGCTATGCTACTGTCCAGATGTCTGATCTTGTCGAGCTTCTTAGTCGATGCTCGAAACTGCAGAAGCTATGGGTGATGGACTTGATAGAGGACAAAGGTCTAGAAGCTGTTGCTTCATCTTGTAAGGAGCTGCGAGAGCTAAGGGTGTTTCCATCTGGAGCAGATGTGGACGAAACAAACGTAGCTCTGACGGAACAAGGTCTGGTCTCTGTGTCTGAAGGCTGTCCAAATCTTGAATCTGTTCTCTACTTTTGCGCCCAGTTTACAAACGCAGCTTTGGTTACCATAGCAAGAAACCGTCCAAATCTCAAATGCTTCCGCCTCTGTGTGATGGAGCCGTTTGCTCCTGATCACAAANTAAGGGTGTTTCCATCTGGAGCAGATGTGGACGAAACAAACGTAGCTCTGACGGAACAAGGTCTGGTCTCTGTGTCTGAAGGCTGTCCAAATCTTGAATCTGTTCTCTACTTTTGCGCCCAGTTTACAAACGCAGCTTTGGTTACCATAGCAAGAAACCGTCCAAATCTCAAATGCTTCCGCCTCTGTGTGATGGAGCCATTTGCTCCTGATCACAAAACACAGAAGCCACTTGATGAAGGATTCAAAGCCATAGTTGAGAGCTGCAAAGATCTTCAACGTCTCTCTGTCTCTGGTCTCCTCACTGACAAGGCCTTTGAATACATTGGTACACATGGCAAGAAGCTTAGGATGCTATCAATAGCGTTTGCTGGAGACAGTGATTTGATGCTTCATCACTTGTTGTCTGGATGTGAGAGTTTAAACAAGCTCGAGATAAGGGATTGCCCATTTGGAGACACTGCTCTACTTGAAAACGCTGCGAAACTAGAAACCATGCGGTCCCTTTGGATGTCATCTTGCTGTGTTAGTTTTGGTGCTTGCAAGCTCCTGAGTGAAAAAATGCCAAAGCTAAATGTTGAAGTCATTGATGAACATCTTCCAGAGACAAGACCTGACAGCTCTCCAGTTGAGAAGATATACATATATAGGACACTCACAGGACCGAGACTGGACATACCTGAATTTGTGTGGACAATGCACAAGAATCCAGAGATTGGAGTTTCAAATCTAGCCATAGAGTAAACTTGCTGAGTTGTTGCAAGCATTGTTGTGAGAGATGCACTTTCCATGTATGTTTGTTGTCTTTCATATTGTTTCCCCAAAATGTTGGAATCATCAGCCTTTGAATAGCTTTGTAATATGATAATCAAATCTTGTGTCTTTGTACTAAAGTTTGGAATAAAAATTTCTCACTTATAAGATTTATATTCATCAGTTTATGAAAAGAAACAGCAAACATCAATGTGCTGATAGTTACCTGCAAAACCTATCCAAAAACTACAAATGTTACCTCAAGACATGAAAGCAAAGGTTGTCTTGAACATGAGGTGGTCATCCGGTTCTGGTTCCATCGTTTTCAGCAGATTTCTTGATGGATTCAAGAAGATGCTCTATTCTGTATTTCATTACAGGCTGACCGTGCCGCGTCTTTCTCATCATTTTCCCCTTTGCTGCTTTCCTCCGGGATTCAGCCTCTTCTTTGGCTTCTTTCTTCACCTGAAACGCAGCTTCTCTCTCCATCCTTGCTTTCTCCATCTCTTCACGTGTCTGCTTGTACACTTCTTCCACACCGATTCTCTTGTGAGATTTAACCTTGTGCTTATCATCATCACCATCATCAACCTCTTGATGAAAGCTCTGCTGCTTCATAGACTTCCTGAACTTGCTCACATACTTAGCATTCTTGTAGAACTCCTTTTGCTTTTCTGGAAAGAGAAAAGTTTGTGATCATCACATAATACACATCGTACATGATAAATGCACATTGTAGCAATCATATAATCATCCTAAAACTAACGTTCCTCCTCCTAATCCTCTATAATGACTAATAGTAATTAAAAAAAAAGATCATATTTTTCCGAAGAGTCTCTTCTCTTACTTACTGATGAAAGAAGGGTTGTAGTGACTGTTCTTCGACTTCAAATTAGCGAAAGTTTGGAGAGAAAGACCACCGCCTCCCAATCTCTTCATGTTCTTTCTTCTCGAGCTATTCCTTGTATCATCACTCTCCTGCTGTCCATCTCTATGATCAAAGTTCTTCATTTTTCGCGTGATTTGTTAAGCGAAAGGGGAAGAAGAAGATTATGAACCCTAATTGTAATCGGCGGCGAATCTGGAGTCTGCGAAAATTGCGAGTTTATTCAAATTACTGCGATGCCCTTATAGTTTATCTATTTATTTTAGATAGCCAACTAATAAACTTATTGTGATTACGAAAAGCACCCACCACAATAGTTTTTTGGTCCGATTGGTACCGTTGAGGAGGCTGTATGGGTTTTAATAAACCCTCATAGGTATCTTTTTTCCAATCAAGACTTTTATAAACTGTTGAGGCTGTATGATTCATTACAGTATTTTTAAGTTTTCTCTTGTTTTCTAATAGCAGACTTATTTAAAGAGAAATCGACAATTTCATATATCAATAGAGTAATGTGATCCCAATCAGTATACATATTCAGCACCTATGCAAATTCATACACGAACACATAATTAATTCAAATTTTATCCACAAACAATCACATTAAGGCTTATGGATGCTTTGACCGTAATTTCATTAATCAAATAGCTACGGTGGCTTAGGTGGATTTAATGGGTTCTTAAGTGGGATTATGATATAATGATGTTTCAATATAATATATTTTTCATTATGAAAAATTAAAAAAATCTTTTATGTTTTACCTATGAGACAATCAAATCCAGGTTGTATTAGAAACACATCTGAAGATAAACCGTTGTGCCAAACATAAGTTTATTATTATACTCTCGTAGTCTTTTTATAACTAATTCATTTGTCATTCTAATATTTCAATCTTCGTCTTCTTCTTGTTTTTTCTGTTTGTTTTATTCATTCGCTTTCTTTTGCTTTTTAATAATAAATAATCTTTTTTTTTTATGGTCGAGGAGGATAAGTTTGCACCTTCATCACGACTTAAGTTTTTTTCAGATTTGTCTCCTAAACCATAACTATATTTGATTTGGTTTTGAAGTTCACAAATTGATCAAAGGTTTTCTTAGGTATTGACTGCTTAATCTCATAGCATAAAAAAGATAATAACTTTAATAAGGATGAGCTTAATCGTTTTTATAAATGTTTACCATGGTATAATTAGAGACATATATGGGAAGAAGAGAATGCAAAGATGGAATAGCAGAGTAAAGTATACATTTACAATAAAATTATAGATACAACAACCATTAAATCTTGTTTAATGTAGTGGTTCTGTGGTTTTTAGCACCAAAGAATACCCAATAATGATATGGCAAGAGTTTCTCAAATAAAAGATGATATATATATATATATATATATATATATATATATATATATATTATAATAAATAGAAAACTTTATATACGAAAGAGGTTTTGATTAAACTTATTAGAAACACTTGTATATTAACAAGATGGTATAATTTTATCTTTTAAACTAACTGCAGATCAGAATTTGTGGTATTGGGTTTAATGAAGAACCCCTTGCATGTTCTCTGTGGCTATGCGTGATGTTTGGAAGAAATGTGATTGCTAATTACACCATATCAGAAACTTTTTCCCCCTAGAAATGAATGAAACACTGACTGTATCAACCTGAAACTAATATATCCTAATAATATGCACATAGAGTGATCACACCATTTCAATCCTTCTCGTGATGATAATGGAGTACTATCTACTTAGTTTTGATCCTAAGTAGACCCACCGAGAGTCAACAAAGCAATCTAATATGTATTGTCAGCATAACTTAATAAGTCATTCAAACTAAAGAAAGAGTCAGTAGAAACTTTTATTTCAATAAAGCTTCTTCTTTGGCATCTGGATCATGTGAAGGAGTTGACTCATCCTGCTGTGTTCCAGTTTTTGCTTCATCTGTTCCAATGTCTGTTTTACTTATCAAATTGGTTATATCAGTTGGATATGATTCACAACAAAATGTGTCAGTTGGGGAAAGCCCGCTGGTTGCTGTAAGAATGCCAGGAAAACTGGTCTCCTGCTGCAACCAAGTATTGACCTTTTAAGTCATTGTCATGTGATTTTCTGATCACTGAAGTTACTGAAAGGAGAAGATCAACATTACCAGCAACGAGACGGTTGCACATGACTTAAGAACTTCAAAGTTCATCCGAGCATCATCTAAGCTCCTGGTGAATCATACCCATGTTTAGTTCCATATTAAAACAACAAGTGAAAATAAGAAATATTTTACCTGTGTGTTTGATCTCCTAACCCGAAGTATCTAGCAAGTGATGACATCTACATTGGTTAAAAGAAGAAAAAAAAATGGTGAGGTTACAAAGGAAGATACATGCTTGAGAAGACAAGAAAGAGAGAGAGACCTTCATGTCGCTAGCTCTCTTCCCAAACTTGTAAGTCAAGAATGGAAGGGTATCGATAATAGCTTTCGGCTCTGGTGGAGTTTAACCAATCTCTGCATATGCCTCTCTGATCCTTGGACAATCGGATTGCTTTATGTCATGTCCAGCCCAGACTCGTCCTACAGAAAACATCAAAGCATGTGGTGATCTTTAGAGAGAGACAACAAATAATACTCCAACTGTTTCTAAAAGAATTTTGTATGCTTCAAATATAAGATATTTATAATTTTTAGATAATTTTAAAATTTATTAAAATTTGTGTAATCAACTATAGTTTATAGTATGTTTTATATATTACTGGTTGGGTTATTTTTAATTAATATTTCATTGGTACTTATTAGGTAAAACTCAATATTTGTGTTTTTATCTAAAATATTTTATATTTTTTTATCCGAGGAAGTATATAGATAGATAGAGAGATAAGAGCATTTGCAGTGTGGCAGTACCTTAAAGAGTTTCTTCCTATTAAACAAATATAAAAAATGAATAAAGCAAGAAAGAAAAATATATTGACTAGAATCGTTTCGTTATAAAGGTACCCATAAATAAAAGGTGAGAAAAGTTTTTCCACATGTGCATTAATTATTAATGTAGTGATGTAGATAGAAATAAAAATAATTGAAAATTTTATTATTATTATTTTATTATTTTTTGAGAGACTTATTTGTCAGCAACCATTGCTGATGTTCTAAACTCTTACTGTTGAGAATGTCGTAGAAATGGGGTGCGATTTCAGGGAATGTGGGTGCAGACAAGACTCCATCGTGCGTGATGCCTCTTTTGGTCGGAACCGTTGTCTCCAGGTCGACGAATGCAATCTCGTTTCTCTCGTCGCCGGCCAAAGTTGAACGCCATCGTCGTGTGAAGGATGATAATGTGTGGGTTCTAAACCGACTCAATAAGCAGGTCCAAGTCATTAGTGTGACGGTTTAGAAAACGTAACCGATCGATCAATATATGTATGTGCAACTTTTTTTTTGGCTCGATTCAAGAAACAAACACAACTTCAATCTCTCTATATGTGCATAAACAATCTTTAACGTGTATATTTACTTTTAACTTCGTTTTAAGCTTTTTTTTTTACCAGAGGATTTATATGGTGAAGTAATGGAGAGAGTGTTCCGAAACACAAGGATCACCAGTTTCTCCATTTCTAACGTTTCTCGGTCTGTAAGAGAACGTCACGCTCCACCTCCTTAAGCTTTTTCTTTTTATGTACAAAAAAATATAAACCCATAACAAATCGGTTTCTTACGGCATCCACATTAAAACCATTGCTAGAAAATATTTTTTTAAGTTAAGTTTCTAACAAATTATATTAATTTAATTAAAAATTTCAAAACCATGGAAACACATTTTAAAGTTTTTCAAATAATAAAATTGGACATGTGTTTCTCAGTTTTATGAATAGATTTTTTTTATATTTTACGAAGGTCTCTGGACACCCACAAAGTATATGTCCCACAAAGTATAAGTTGTAAAAAGTTAGATCCTTTTTTTTTTTGTAATGAAGAGAAAGCATGTTATAGAAGTCAAACATGTCTTGATTTCTTCCCAAAGATAAGACGTATTGTTTTGGAGATAGATATAAAGAAAATATTTTCACAGTATACAAATTTTTTTTACATTCTACTACATATTTTGCAAACTGAAATTTATGTGAACTTATAAGTATTTTTAAATTTGTTTCATTCTAGAAGGCATGAACAAAAAAGTATAGCTGAAGATCCAAGGGAATATTAAAGGAGAACAACAGAGCTGAAGAGAATAAAATACGGTGACAAAAGTTAGAAGAAAACAGAAAAAAGAGGGGCGTTCCGAGAATTGAACTCGGGACCTCTCGCACCCTAAGCGAGAATCATACCACTAGACCAAACGCCCTTGTTGTTACTCATGTTTTACTTTAATTTAAATCGATGAGTAAATTATTTTTCAAGACCATTCAATAATCGACACATAGCTCTTCTATTTGGATAGTGATTAGTGTGCTGTGACTTGAGGGTGGCAAATCTTACATGCTTCAAGAAAAGGTCATGTTACAGATAATGATCCTGGAGTGAAGAAAGTATCTATGGACCTGTGTCATCCCACAAAAAGATTTATGCAGTATAGTTTTGCTAAACATCACAAGATGGAACAATCATTGCGTTTGATTACAAACCCATTTCTAATTTCTTAAGTTCTTTGTTGTTGCAGGCATTGTCTCTTCCAAATTGCAGGCAAAAGGAACCGAAGAAACCAAAGTATGCTGCAACACACATACTACTTATGTCCAGTTACGAATCTACCTGTTGTTGCATGCAATGAATCTCACTGAAGCCATTTTCTCAAAACCTTTCATAAAAACTGACAGTTTTGTCATAAGAGAGACATCTCAACATTCTACAAAAAAGAAAAATTTAGCACATAAAAATTATGCACTTCACATACATTAATTAGAAAAAGGTAAAATGCTAAACAAGATCTGAGAATCTTTTTTGGCAGTAGAAAAATGACACCCATCAGACCTAAACTCTACTCATTGCTTTCAGGAGATTCAGCACCAGAGTTCGGATTGTTGAAGCCACCACTCGGCGGAGCAGCAGCAGCAGCAGCTGGATTTGTTTGATAAGGAGGAGGCGGAGGAAGAGGAAGTCCATTATAATTGGGAGGTGGTCCACCACCTTGACCTGGTAATGGAGCCATCCCTGGTGGCCTAAGCATCATACCGTTTTGTGGAGGTGGAGGTAGAGGAGCACCAGGCGGCGCCATCATCTGTGGTACTCCCGGAGGTGGCATGTAACCTGGCAAAAAAAAAGTAAAATATTACATCATCTATGTATGTAAGAGCATGTCCATTGGGAGGTTCTTAGGGAGGGGTTTCTTAGCGGCGCTAAGAACAGAATCCCCTAATGGAAATGCTCTAAGTACACTAGTAACAGAAACTACCTTGACCAGGCATCATGGGACGAGGCAGAACAGGAGGTCGCATCCCCATAGGCATAGGCATCATAGGGAGGCGAGGTCTAGCGAGCATATGCTGGTTAAAAGCACCACCAACCTGATTATACGCTGCAGCTTGACCAAGATGCTCTTTAATTCTCTGATCAATAAGACTTTGAGTTTGTTGCTCCTCAAATTGCTGATAGTATATTCTCACATTCGCCTGAAAAATAATAATCAAAACTCTTAACAAAGCTTTAATAAAAGGTCTTATATACACCACAAAGGTCTTATATGTAACCTTGTGTTTGTAACCGGCGTTGTGTTGCTTCCTCACCGACGGCTAAAAAAACAAAAAAACTTGAATGATAAGAGAAGAATTTACATGATAGCTTATCATTTTTGATAGGTGATCAGAACTGATAAGCTACTGCTTTTATAAATGGAATCTAAATCGGAAACCTAACTGGTACCGCTCCTAGATCAATTTTTTCAATACACAACCGAACATATAAGTTCATCAACGAGGGAGTGTTCTTGATCATTACACAAGTAAAGAAAGAAACAGGGAAGGGTAGATTTGGACTTACGGAATCGTGGGTGAGATAAGTGTCGCAATAATCACAGTAATACCTTGTGAAAATCAACATAAACAGGTAATTAAAACCTTAATATCGAAACCCTATAAGTCTATAACAGAGAAGATGTATAACCCTATACCTCGGCATCGTTCAGAACTGCGGGAGGAGTAGCGAGAGGAAGAAGAAAGTGCAGAGAGCCGATTTTTTTTTTTCTTTTTTTTTTCTTTCTAATAAGATGGATGGTTTTAATCTAACGGTACAGATCTCTCTATGATATCTAGCGGATGTTAATAACCGGAGAAGTATCTCAATTGAAGCGACGTCGTCTAGCAAAGGAATTTATGACACTTGTCCTCATATATTTTTTTCTTTTTCTTAAGAGTACTCCAATGTGATCCAACACTTTTTAATTGTGCATTTTTTCTTTGGATTAGTCTCAATTTTTTTTAATCATGACTCTAATCCCTAATGTGTACAAATGACTCTAAATTACAAAAAAGTACTAAAATGTTTAAAAATATAAAGTGTCACATGTAATTTATCATCTTTCTCTATCTCTAAAATATAAACTACATTAATTCTATATATCTAAATGATCATCGATTTTTCACAAGAGAAATTATCTAAAAATTATCTAAACAGCTATATCTATATTTTTCTATCTAATTAATATCTTTAAATTGAATTTGTCATCATTAAATACACTATAAATATAAAAACCATAATTCTATAGGCAGAAAATGATATTTGAAAAATAAACTATTTTTTAATGAAGACAATGTTCTTTTTCATTACAAATAACAAAAAAATAAAGTGTCAACACATAACAAAAAAAATGGTCAAATCATAGTATTTAGTAGCAACATGCAGAACAACTACGGTGCAGTCCTAATAGTAACAAAAATTTATAAATATATAAGTATGTAGAGATTTTTGTTACTATAACTGCGGTGCACTGCGGATTGTAAATATTGGTGCCATAATTTTTTTTATTTCTTGTTGGCTTAGGTATTTGAAATTCGGAAAACCAATAAAATGTGGTATCAAAGCGACAAATAATTTTAAAAAACTTATTTTTGTAAATATCTATTTTCTCTTTTAATTTCAACCACTAAATTAAACATGATCTAATTTGATAATAAGTAGGACTAATCTGAAAATTTAGGTTACAAATCTTTCTCGCACTAACCATCATCGTATGAAGTTTGATGATCTATTTTATTGATCACTAAAATTCAAGATGAATAAAAATATATATATAATAATCTAAATATATTTAAAATATTTAAGTTATTCACAATTAAAAATAACTTAAACTTTCATTATATTATTATTTTTCGTTTTCTATTATTTTATCTATAAATTATATATTTATTTTACTATTAAAATATCATAAAATAATCAAACTAAAAGAAAAAAGTTAGAGCATAACACATAATCTAAACCTAAAACCTCTATAATCACAGAGAAAATCAAAATATCATAGTAACACTAACTCAATAAAACTCTAAAGCTGAAAAAAATATCCAGAAGGAAAAGTAACTTACTTCGCCTTATCATAAAGTGTCTTCCTCAGAAGAAGCAGAAGTCAGAAAACTAGTTTCTTTTTTTAAAATGTCAGCTCAGGCATCTAGTCTATTGCAAGTATGCAGATGGTGAATTTGATCATCTGTGGTTTCAACAACTTCTATGTGATTGTTCTTTGTTTATGTTTGCATCAGCAATTAATGGATATGCTCTACATTCCAGAGCACAAGCTTTTTGTCGGTAGGCTTCCAAAGAATATATCTGAAGCTGAACTTCTTTCTTTATTCTCCAAGTACGGAGTCATAAAAGATCTACAGATTTTTACAAGTGCTCAGTAAACAAGCAGGTTGTAAATCGATCTCAGTGTTCTGTCTTTATTTTAATTTCTTGGTTTCCATATCATTTTACCTATTTTTGATTACATTTTTCTGTTTGTTTTTGGTTAGGCTGTGCTTTTCGTAAGTATGAGACAAAAGAACAAGTTGTTTCTGCCATGGAATCCATCAATGGAAAACGTAAAATGGAGCTGATTTGCTTTTGCTAATTTTTGAAAACTTACCTTTTTCTCCTCTCTAGTGTGACACTTTCATCATTTTGTTCTTTTCTTTCTTCTTAGGGTTCAACTGTTCCTTTAATTGTCAAATGGGCAGACACAGAAAGGGAGAGAAACACAAGAAGACTTCAAAAGACTGATCCAACAAACCCCTCATTGTTTGGAGCATTACCCATGAGTTATAATACTCCATCGTATAATGGATATGGTTATCATGTAAGCAAAAACCTAGTGTTCTCTACTTCAAGCTATAACATTTACTACATTCAACTCATAATTAACAAAGTCCTCCTCTCTTATTTCCACTGCAGGGGTCAGGAACTTATGGTTACATGATACCACCAATTCAGAACAAAAGTAATAACAATGAGTTGCAAAGAACCTCACCTGACTCTGTGCCACCTCGCTTGGCCCGTAGAAACTTTCCTTACATGGGCTCTGGTTATCCCCATGTACGAGGTCTCCCTTATCCATTGGATTATCCTAGAGGGTCAACAACACCTTTAGGCATCGGTTTGAGTTCAGTGGTTCAAAACGAAGGTTAGTGGTTGAAACCTTATACTTTATCTTCTCTCATTGCTTTAGACCTGAAACATTACTTTGGTTCTTCAGGTCCGGAAGGTGCGAATCTGTTTATATATAACATACCTCGTGGATATGGGGATCAAGAACTCGCAGCTGCATTTCAACTTTTTGGTGTTGTTCTGAGCGCTAAGGTTTTTGTAGACAAAGCCACTGGTGTAAGCAAATGTTTGGGTAAGCTCTCTTTCTGTTTGGTAACTGTAAAAGGTAGAGTGAATGCATCTTCTTTTGGCTGTTGGTTGCAGGTTTTGTTAGTTATGATTCACAAGCAGCCGCTCAGAACGCTATTAACATGATGAACGGTCACCATTTAAGGTGGTAAGAAATTGAAAGTCCAGCTTAAGAGAGATAACAACAAGAATGGCCAACAGAGTAGTTAAACTCCTAACACTCTTTTTAACTACAAAAGTTCATGACAGCAAATGTTGGGATAATGGGTCAACCCGGTTTAAGATTTGGACTGGTCTTGAATGGATGCATCTTTGTCTAAATCCAAATCTCACTGGGGGTTGAAGATTCCCCCATCAAATCAAAAGCTGTAACTTCTTGTGCAAATGGATAATCTTTTTCGTCTTTCTCATTTTTTTTATTTCTGCAAAATTGCAAATAACAATTTGTAATTTATGTAGACATTTAATGGTTTATTAACATTAGATTCATTGAATTTTTTTTCTTTTTTTTTTCTTTTTTTTTAATGATCTGATTTTGTCTTTAGAAGAAATATTTAGTGTTTCAAATGTACGGAAAAAGATAGAGATCAGATTATCTTTGCTACAACAAAGCCAAACAGCACAACCAACACAAACACACACATGGAGAAGGACTACAACAACAGTCAACAGACAGTTCAGCCCTTGCTGAACCCTAACCAGACTCAGCACCCAACAATCCCTAAAGATCCTCTAACAAATTGGACAATAAACTCTGTATTGATTTACAGACACAACCAGTTCTCTTCCTTCTTGTTTCTTCTCTGCATCAGATTAAGCAGAAATAAAGAAAGCTACAAACAAATGTGATTGTTACAGGAACCAGTGGAAACTGAGGTCATAGCTTCATCTTTGTCGCTTGTGCTTGATCCTAAATTGTCATTTTTACTGTCTGTGAATGATACCAGTGGAGAGCATTTTGGGCTCCAGTCTTCAGTGGTTGAAACTCTACCATTGTTGTTGATCTGGCTCAAGAAGCATTTCTCTATCGAGCTTAATGATCCAGTATCGTTTTCATCTTCTTGGATAGACCGACGGCTGAGATGTTCTTCTTCTTGATGTTGCTGTTGTTGTCCTTCTTCTTCTTCTTCTCCTCCTGATTCTGAACATGGTCCTTGTGATTCACAGCTTACATCCATGTCTTGTGCATTGTCAGAGTCAGAATCAGTTTGGGAATTTGATGAGTGGGATGGTGAATACCCTTCTGACCCGCTTGAGGTTTCTTCACGTTCAGCTAGTGTTCTGGTAATGAGAGTCTTAAGCAAGTTCATCACTTGAACAGCATGCATCAGAGCCGTTAATGGATCTGTCATCTACAGTTACAAGAATCAGTAACTTCAGTGAGTCTTAGAAAGAAAAAAGTGTTTGTTTGTGTTTACCTGAGTCATGTTAGGAGCAAAAACCATGGCGATATTCCTCGCATTCATCTTGTTGGACTCTTCTTCCTCAACAACATCAGCCATAAGATCAACAGCCCAACTGAGCAAAGCAGACTCAGTAGGCTTCAGCTGCTTTATAAGTTGAACAGATTCTTCTTCTGTGTTGCAGTTGAGAACTTCCTCAGGAGAAAGACCGTCGAGCACTCCACAAGGCAACTCTCTAAACCAAGCTTTGATAAGACCAGCCAAGCAATGCACATCAATGTTCTCAGGAACAATACCTCTGTTCAGTTGGTCTCTCACATGTTCCTCTTGACTGTTCTCAGGGTTTATCCTAAAGATCCCTTCAGCCTATTCTTCCACACAAACAAGATTAACAAAAAGAGAACATATGAGAGTATAAATCTTGATTTGATTTTTGGAATGTACATACTTTGAGACCTTGTTGAGAATAGAGTCTTTGCTGCATTAGTAATAGAATAGTTGGGACACTGTTTCCTTTCTCGTCATAAGAACATTGCATTGATTCCGCAGAGACACCAAACACACTAACACTGCAATTATCAAGAGAATCAAAAGCTTTTTAGAACTTAACTGTTAAGCTTTTTTTTTTTTTTTAACTTCAGAAATCTGGTTAGAAAACTTGTTCAAGTCAAAATAGTTTGAAATTTTATAAATATGAGTGTAATTATTTTGTAATTTATTATTATTGTTCTAATTATAAAGATGGCTATATTTTGTAATTCCGTAAAAGACCACATTAGTTTTTTTTAAAATAGAAATATGAGTGTAGTTATTTTGTAATTTATTATTTTCGTCATTATTAATTTTTTTTTTCAAAAATCTAATAAGGTATAATAAGGAGGTTTGATTTAGTCGAGTTTCTCTATAGTTTTTCTTGATTTTTTTTAAGTTTAATTCGCGGATTATTCTCAACATTAAAAACTTTAACATTATAGCCATAGAAATGTAGATTTTGCTAATAAATCTCCTAAAATAAACCAATTAAGAAACATTTATTAAGCTAATTCAACAACTAAACGCAGATCCAATTTCATATTCTAAGCTTTTTTAATGTAATATTTAAATCAAGAAAATTAAGATCTTTTGATAACCATAGAGATGTAAAAGTACAAATCCAAAGAGTTACCTAGCACTGGGGACACGACAAGGGATCTCGACCTGAAGCTCGTGAGGTAGACCAAGAAAGCCATGGAACCTATCGAATGTCACGTGAGTGATGTGTCGAACATTTGTTGGCCATCCGATCTCCATTTGATGAACGGCTGAGGAGATCCCTCCTCCGACTCCGCCGTCTTCTTGCCGGTTATCTACACGACAAGACACAACCGATTTACGCAGCGCCGTTAAGAGAAACTCAACAAGAGAGAGTTGCTGGTTCTGTTCTTCTTCTTCTTCTTCCTCAACGGTTGGTTTTCCTCTCCCTCCTCCTTTTCTTCCGGCGCAACCAACGCCTTTAGTTACCATTACAAGCCCCGTCATTGCTCAATCAAAAGAAGAAGGAGACAAAAGGATGTAGTAGAGACAAAGATCACAGCTTCTCTCTCTCTCTCACTAGACTTGTGCTTCTTTTAAGCGTCTTCTCTCTCTCTATGGAAGAAGATGAGTAAGTTTGATTTTGAAGTTCTCGAAAAGGTTTTTTTTTTTTTTTTTTTTTTTTAATATTATAGTTTTGTTTCGTTTTGAATAATATCTTTTTGGTCGGATTTGAAACGCAACGGCCACTCGTTTTCAAATTTCTCTCCCTCTGCTATGCTTTTTTTTTATTATTCTTGTTATCTAATGTTTGGCTTTTAATGTGAATCACACTTTACCCTGAGATGTTTTGTAATCCTCCCTACAATAATGCCACTCTATAATAAATCTTGGTTGTTCATATTCATTTATTGAATTTTTTTTATATATATGTTTCCTTCCTTTTTCACTTTTTACTGAGAAAAAAATCTAACGATACAGCTCTCTTTTTTTAACCTTTCGATTTTGGCTATTTGGCTAATTCACATGGTTTCTTTTCTCTTTTGTGGTTTGAATATAAGAGTCTTCGCACTCCATTCACATGTTGTTGTCATGATGATATTAACATTTCAAGAAACCAACATTCTTTCTTGTGAAACCAAGTTCTTTTTCTACTTCTCCTCCCAAAACTATATATATTCAGACAACATTAGTTCTTGATCATCAAAGAATGATATCTTGTTGGCCCCGCTTTTGTTTCCTTGTACCTCTTATATATTGTTTGAGTCTGTAGAGTGTGGGAGATGTTACATGTTTTCCAGATCTAATATATTTATTGAAGGTTTGCTTGAAATTATGTTCAGTTTGCATTCAGCATGAAAATAACTTCAAGTTGAAAATCTTTGATTTGTTTTTTTTCCTAATTATAATGAAGATAATATTGACCAAAAAAAAGATAATACATACATGATTCTAAATCTTTATTGGTGGATAATGGTAACGTAGAACTTGCAATCTACGTAAAAAATCATGTGCATACCTTCAAAACTTTACCGCGGGTCGATCGCCCACGCTAATGGACGATCCACACTCGTTCATTTAGTTTGTGAGTTCTATCCTATCCGACGAGTAGTACATTAATTTTTTAAATGTCTCAAAGTTTTATTTACTGATCTTGTAATCAACACATGATTTTTTCCAATGTATTGGTCTCACTCACACGATATTACGAATTACTTTATGATAGGTCACCCATCTTTTTACTACTCTAGCTCAAGCACACTTAACTCTGGAGTTTTAAAGGGATGTACCAAAAATATCAAATTAAACCGAGTTATTCAAAACTGAATAAAATATTAAAATATTTAATAAAATAAATCTGAAAGAAATACATCTTTAAATTGAATTATAAAATTATGTCAAATAAATTGAATGAAAATCGAAATAAAAGACAATGGTCCCAAGGTACCAAATCATCCAGATATCCGACTACTCGTCAGTCTCAACTGCATAGAGAAAAAGGAAGGGTGAATAACAAGGGAGTCACTCAGTGAGGTATGAATGTTAAACCGTAAACTATTGACTCGGTACATAGCACTACGACTATGTAGGTCTAGCTCTAATATGAAACAAACAGGGTGATTAATACACTACACAAAACAACCAATTTGCTGACAATGCATAGATACTCTATGCATCCCTCATTCTCCTCGTGCGGATGTATATATCAATCTACGAGCGCCGTTAGTAGAGGAGTCCATCCTTGTACTCGTAATTTCTACAACCGGGCAACAAGTACAAATATCTTTGTAACGGGGAAGCATCTTTGAAAACTTCATCTGGAACGTTAACTGATCCCATACCATCCTTCAATGTAACATCTACCTCATATTTCGTTATTTTTTTTAACTTTAAACCACATTCACCTATGAACCCTTCTGTGTTATCGGTACCGACGAAGAATAAAACCCCTCCGGCGGATCTGAACATGCTTGAACCTCCATCGAACAAACTCAGGTGGTTCCGGCAAAAAAAAACTTGCCGAAAAATCCCCTACGGCTGTTGCCAAAATAATCGCCTAAAATCACCGTTGCTGACGTGTCCCTCCCAATTAATTAATCCGTTAATGCATAATTTTTAACATTGAAGAATACACATGTATCTAGATAAAATTCTAACAAAAAACAAAAATAATAATTTATTCAATATAAACCTAATATAAAATTGTTTAAAAACATAATATCAAATATATTGAATATTATTATTATTATTGTTATTATTATTATTATCTCCACGCCGAAAAGCACACAACTTTTAAACACAATTTATTACTTTAGCAAGCCTAAGGATCATTGACTATAGGTAATTCTCGAGGAATAGGAGTACACTTAAGGGGATGAGCCATTGTCAAGACCATTCCTGAAAGTGCCTCTTCCATGTTAACCTTGTCTCCTTCTATCTTCCAATCGAAGCACTGAATCATCATTCCAATAGCTGTTCCTAAGAAGATATAAGCTAGATTTGTTCCAGGACATCCTCTCCTTCCGCTACCGAAAGGAAGGTACTTAAGTACTTTCTCCGTTGTGGCATCTTCTTGTTCTGATCTTGAAGAAGCTAGAAATCTATCTGGCTTGAAGTCATCAGGATATTCCCAGTAATCAGAATCTCTCATCACAGCATAACCATTAACTACAAGTGTTGTCTTCTCAGAGACATAGAACCCTCCCATCATACATCCTTCTTGGAGCCTCCTTCCGAAGACAGGGACTGGCGGGTACAATCTTAGCCCTTCTTTGACCACTGCTTGCAAATAAGGCAGGTTTGGTAGGTCTGTTTCCTGAATCAACCTTGATTTCCCTACCACGGAATCGATTTCTTCTCTCATCCTCTCCATACTGCTAGGGTTGTTAATGATCTCTGCCATTGTCCACTGTATTGTTTGCTTCGATGTGTCCGTTCCTCCTAGGAAAAGCTCCTGCAAGTTATAAACTTCTTTAAATCAAGCAAAATTTAATAATCTTTTTGAAAAATACCTTATAATAGCTCTAAAAAAGTTTGTCACAAATATAGTTTTCAAGGATCAAAATAACTAAAATATTTTATTAAATAGGTAAAAATATATACTTATACCCCTATGATTAACTAATCTAAACTTAGAGTTAAGATGTGAAGTTTTGGGATTGATGTTTATTTTTTAAAAAAAAAATATTAAAAACAATTTCAAAAAATATTTTCGAATTTCAAAAAGAAAACTTGAAAAAAAAATCAAATTTTGTTTTTCTATAAAAAGTTCAAATTAAAAAATATATAATTCAAAACTATAAAAATTATTTTATTATATTTATATATCTAGGATATAAGAGTCTTTTGTCTATTCAATAATATATTTTGGTCATTTTTCTCTTTGAATGTTCAGTTTGTGACAAAAACTTAAAAATGTGTCTTTGAAAGAATTGCAAATCTTTTTTTTAATACCAAAAGGTATGGGGCCGAAACCAATAATTCCCCATAACTTATTTAAGAACCGTCTCTTAACTTTTTCTTAGTTAAAGTTAAGAAACGTTCTTATATTACGTTAAAAATTTCATTCTAAGAACCTCGCAATAATCATGCTCTAACTAGTGTTGTGATGATATTTTTTGTTTACCACGAACAAAGCCTTGATGTGGTCCCTGGTGATCTTATACTCTGCTTTTTCGTCTCCTTTTGCTTCCAACAACACGTCCATCAAATTCATACCTTGCTTCTCTGCTACGTTTTCGTGTTCCGCAAGAAACGTCTCCAGCACCTTGTCATATCTTCCGGAAATACCCATTATCTCCTCTTTAAACAGTGAGATCCCAAGTTTTTCAAGTGGCTTGCGCAACAAGGTTGTAAATAAAACCTTCTTTGTCAAGGAAATAGATTCTGTAATCAGTCCACAGACTCTCTCAGCTTCACCATCCTCCTCATAGCACGTCCTCCCAAGTATCAACTTGCAGGTGCTGTTGTTAGTGAATATCATCGCTTCTTTACGGATCTCAACGCACTCCTTCTTCCTCGCTTTGTCGAGGAGACGAAAGTAGAACCTCTCTACCTCCTCTGCACGCACGGCTCGTGACCGCTCGATTGCGTGTGGTCCAAGTAACTTTGTGATGAGAAGTTTTTTCATGAACTTCCAGTAATCTCCATGTGGAGCTGAGAAGAATCCTGTGTCTCCGAAAAAGAGGGAGTCGTCTATTGGAGGGAGGCCACGGGAGGAGATATTCACGTCATGGGCCTTGAAGATCTCGTGGGCCATTGAGGCAGATGAGACGAGAACAATGGGGAGGTGGAAGATGCGGAGGTGGAGGTAAGGTCCATACTTGGATGAGATTTTCTGAAAGCATTTGTGGATTAGAGGAGAGAGGAAAAGGTGAAGATGGCCAATGATAGGCAGAGAAGGAGGGCTCGGAGGCGATTCCAAATCAACCTTTGGTTTCTTGAAGAAGAAGCCAAGGAAACAGAGGAGTGAGAAGAAGCATAGGAAGAACAAAGTGAAAGAGTTTTGGAATTCAAAGTTGATCATTGTTGCTTAAAGTGAAGAAACAAGAGGCATTTGTTGATTAAGAACCAATGACACTCTGGTTATTATATAGACAGGCTAGTTGATATGAACACCCGTTTAGGTAAGCATTTATAAACGAATACATAAAAAGATAACTACTCTAGTTTCCCTACACCACTCATTAGCTAGCGTGTAGCTGATCAAGGCCACAATTATGGACCATGTAAACCAAAAATCTACCGCGCAAAAAGATTTTAAATTAACAGTTAAAAGATGGGCTAAAGATAACATTACCACATCCATGTTGAAAATAAGTTTATCACTTTTCATAAAGCTTTTTAAATTAAGATCGGCCTATTTAGAAAAAAGAGAAGAGAATTTGTAGAAAAAAGGAAAAAAAATATAAGAAAGAAGAAATTATCAGCCTAAAACGTATATAAATAAAGAGGCGACAAAAAGATATCCACATTTTTCTAGAGAAATAAAGAGGCGACAAAAAGATATCCACATTTTTCATGACTTAATAGTTTTATAAAGAGAAAATCGCATAAAAACCTTCAAAGTGACATCTAATGTTTAATAAAATGAAATTTTCGTAGAAAAAAGAATGTTTTTTTTAAAAAATAAAATCATACAAAAGCTCTAATTCTTTAGAAAAATAAATAATTTCGAACATATCGTCACTAAAAATAAAATCAATTAATAAGAAATAAAATAGGTAACATAAATAATAATTACAAAAACTAAAGAAAGATTTAAAAATAGAATTAAAAAATAAATAAAAAGTTTTCAGTTTTTTTTATAAAAAAACACAATTTTCATAAAAAGTAGGACGTTTTATTTATTTTTTAAAATCATATAAAACTCTAAAAAAAATCAATTTTTTTTTAAAAAAATACACCATCAACAGTAACATTTTTTGTCATATTACGATTAAGAGTAGCATTGTTCGTCATATCACTAATGATGATGGCGTCATAACCATTATAATCCATGGTCCATATGCCACAATACTTTTTATTGGAAAATTTTATATAAATAAGAATTTTTGTTTTGAAAAAATCATATGAAAGCTCTAAAATTTTCTTTAAAAAATTAATTTATATCATATGACCACTAAAAATAACACTTTTCATCATAATACTATCAAGAGTAACATTTTCTAATTTTTAAATCGTTTAATTTTGATATGTTTGAAATGGTGATATGTTTGAAACAATAGCAATTTTTGATATATGGATATGCCATCGTCATTGGTAATATGACAAAAATGTTACTCGTAGTCGTGATATAAGGAAAATGTTATTGTTAATGTTGATATGTTTGAAATTATTTATTTTTCTAAAAAAAGTTAGAGCTTTGATATGATTTTTTAAAAAACAAATATATGAAAAGCTCTTATTTTTTGCAAAAATTAATTTAAAATGAAAAAGTTCAAGAGATTTTAAACCAATCTAGTTTTAAAAAAAATTATGTAGTTTTATAATTTTTATTTATGTTTCCTATTTTATTTCTTATTAATTATTTTGATAAATTAAATATATAAAAAAATATTAAAAAAACTTTCACATCACCTTATTTACATGTCACATTTTTGATTTGATGAACAAGTAAGTCAAGTTGAAGGTTTTATGATACAAAAGCCAATTTAAAAGTTCAATATACTAGTGAATTTTTAAAAAAATTTAAAGTGTTAGTGGATGCCACTTTGAAAGTTTTTTATTCCATTTTCTTGTTTTGTAAATGACTACGATTGGTTTGATACTTCCTAAAAAGTATCTAGGTATAAGGTTCATCTATAAATAATATAATCGTTTTCTATGTTAATCTCTATATTTCTAATGGACGATTATGCATGAAACCATACTAGATCCAGAGTTCACTCGATTAAATTTGTGTAAGATTTGCTATGAAAGAATAAACTTCAGAATAGTCAAAATCTGGTTGATTAACCGTGTATCACGGTTTTACAGAGCCATGTGTGGAACGCTAGGATACCATAAAAGATGACACATTTTATGTGGCAAACACTCTCAAAATGTATTGCGACGATGGAAAGACTTGCTTATATGCACTTGAGCACTGATAGGAGCTGTCCTAGACGGAGTGATCCAGAAGAAACTATAAATAACATTTTGTTTGAATGCCCTTTACCCTACAGGTTTTGACTCTATCAGACTATTCGTCCCTTCCATGTTTCTTTCCGAGTAACTCTGTTTACCAAAACATGGACCAAAACATGAAGTCCATGTTTTGGAGAAACAATGACCTATCCGAAACCACCTATTGACACATTTCCTTGAATCTTATGGTACATTTAAAAGATTTTGAAGGAAAGGATGTCTCACCTACACCCTTCATCTAGCTTCAGTCGAAGCGAAATTATGGAAAAAGCTAAACTTTAAGAAGACGGAGAGGAAGATGATGCACCATCGATTCCTGAAATTACTTTAACTTCCCCTGTGGGATCCCAAATCTCGACGTGCCAAATTGATGCCTCATGGGTCAGTCATGGTATGGTTAGTGGGACAGGGTGGACCTATTGAGATATTGAGGAAGTTGAACACTTTGGATTAGAAGACTGACGCAAAAAGTCTCTCGGTTCTCCATGCTGAAATGGAAAGACTTTATGGGTGATGTCCTGTTTACGAGATTTACATATTACTACGACACATGTAGAGACATATTGTTCAGATTTGGTGGATATGATTGCTAATCTAGCTTACTGGCCGACGCTTACCTTCCGAATTAGTTTCACTTAGAATTTTTTGAGATGTTTTTTTGGGTTTCAGCATCTCTTATATTCCTAGATCAAGAAATTTGCGTGTAAATTCTCTTACCAAGGAAGTGAAAAGCAGTGGTGTTCTCTTTTCCCATGTAGATTAGATTCGGTCGGAATGAACATCTCTTCAAAATTACTCAACTTTGATTACAACATGATTTTCTTAAATGAGTATCTACAAAAAAAAAGTGTTTTCACACTTTAAAAAATAAGCTCTTTGCAGAATAAAACCTTTCATGACAAGTTTCCTTAACAATTATAAATACTCTAGAAAAAGTCCTTAGAGTACATCTAATGGGGGTTTTTACCCAAAATTTCTTAAGATACATATGCATCATATATGTATTTTAAGAAACTTTGGGTAAAAATTCTCATTAGAGATGCTCTTACATGTAGTCCACAGACCAGGAAAACAAGCATATAAACCCATTAGCCATGGATGAGTGGACACGTTCACATTCATCGTCGGTTACAACTCTTTTCTTGTGTGCCATATGACAATATTTTTATGTACACGTATACCACGTACTGATTTGTTAAAAACGCGTACGCGTAATTCCTCAAATAACAAATACGAGTTTTCTTGATTATTTTATCTGTAAATACATTTGAAGTCCATAAATTGTGAATTTTTAAGGTAATGGTTGGTGATATAATGTTCATCAAAGCAAGAGGGTTGATAAAACAGAGGTCTCCCTAATCAATAATTAACGACCACGTTTTAGTTACGTTGAAAATTTTACTCCCTCGAAGAACTGTGGTGACTCTTTAGAAAAAAAAAACTGAGGTGACAACTAACAAAGTGAACGTGCAAGTCGTTTCCATCCTAACCAAACACTCGACCACCGCCTAATGTGAAACCTGAGGCTCCTAAATCCTAATCGAATTTAAGAGTGGGGTCCAAACATTTCTGTCATCACCTGTCACCTTAGAGGCATGAGAATCATGTGTTGATGAATTTGATCCAAGCGTTCATTAGCCATGAACAAATCATAAGGTTCTGATAAAGCCACCAAATATCCAATCAAGGGAACCTGATAAGATTACCTAATACTAGGGCTGAGTACTTTATATTCGATTCGTTATTCGTTTCAATTCAATCCAAAAATCTAGATATCCATAAGTCTTCCTAGGAAAGTAAATACTATAAATCAATATCTATTAAAAACGAAGCAAATCACAAATACTAAAAACTTCATGATCAAATATCCGCTCTGCTCTATTTTTATACAAATATAAGTATATCTATAATTAAATGGAGAGTTATAAATATATAATCTTATATAATTATTATTATAAATAATTTTATTTATAAAATTACTTATACAAGTATTAAATTAAGAAACAAATATAAAATCTTTATAAAAACTACAAATTTTTCTAAAATTTTATGTTTTATAAATAAAAATTAAAATTAAAATTTATGTGATCTTGTTAACTTGAGATTCATTATGGTCTGGCATGATATAACAATCCTTATCACGAGTGTTTCAAAAAAAAAAAAAACAATCCTTATCACGTTTACAACACAATAAAACATTGTGGTTATCGACTGGTAAAATAATCATAATTTCGTTGGAAATCACCATTTCCGAAGAAATCATCAGTCAATTCTATTTGGGTTTGTCCAAGACAGTGTGGTTGAGTGATAAGGGGACGGGGCTGAGACGCTAATATGTTTCAGGTTCAATCCATATACTCCTGGACATCATACGGATATGTGTCAATGTTTTAGGACCATTTGCATATCTGGAGAATGGGTTGCACCTTCCTTTGAGGATTACTCTGGGTCCTTCCATAGTCTCGAAATACCCTAGGTTAATTTTTAAAAATTTCTATTTGGGTATTGAAAATTTGTAAGATTTTTCTGACGATGTATAGACAAAAAGAAATATTGAATATTTCCGATGGATTATTAACAATAAATTTATAATACATTTGTGACAAAAATCCGATAAAATTCTGGACAAAATTTCTGACGGATGTTTCCGACAAAATTCAGACATATATTTCCATAATATTTTTGACAAATCGTTTCCGAAAAAGTTTTGACATATGTTTTTCTGTTTCTGATGATATATCCTACTGGATTTCCCGAAAAAATATTTAAATTACTTGATTTATGATTAGTAATAAAATAATTATAATAATAATACAAAATCTTATATTATTAAATTAGTAAAACTTAAACAAACAAGCGTATTAATACACAACATAAAGCTAAAAGAAGAATGTTTTGGAAAGAAAGCGCATAAAGCCTTGCGCTTGGATTGCTCTTCCGAAAGATCCATCTTCATCTTCTCCAAATCAGTGACTAAATGTGGAATGGAACCATTAGCTGAAACATATGAATGGGTGCCAGGTTCTGGAAGCCGACATGGCTTTTCGCGATTGAGATTCCTGCAAAAGTAATAACTGTTTTTATTAATATCATTAATTAAATAATAAAATTACCTCTATTTATCAACAAAAAAACTAATATCTTCTAATTTATTCTCTGATTATTTGACTTGTGTTTATCAAATCATCTTTTTTTGATTCACATCTTCTTCATATTTGCAATCTTCTTGTATCTCTTCAAATATTTTTCATCTTCTTATATTTCTTTGTATTATTACCAAATTTTCTTCTTTCTTCTCTAAATTTATATGCACTGCTATGTATTTATTATCCTTAAACACCTTTGGTCGCCAAAGATAGATTTCTTTCTCTCTCTTACCTTATTTTATTGTATGATTAACGCAAAATTCATAATTAATGAACCAAAATTTTCTTTCTTAAAATCTTTTTTAGTCAAATTATTATCTTATGGAGGGTCTTCTTTGACTTATTTGCAAAGCAATTTGAAATTATCAGCCTCCAACCAAATTTTGTCGGATTTTTAAACCTCTCACTCTCTAAAATGTGTTAAGGTTCGAACAACACACCTTGCGTTCTTCTAACACAGAAACACCAACATACCTACTTAATTATTTCTGACTGGAAGTGACCCCTATTCATGATATAATTTTTCAAAGTTCAGAGTATATACTTGTCTCGCTTGTACTCAGGCCCGAGTCTGCTCACAACCAATGACACATTCATCCTAAAACCCTTTTCAACGACCAATTCCTATGATTTAAATGCAAATCATTTCTCATTTATAAATTTTCATAATCTTAGATAAAACACATCAAACACACTGAAATTTTTTGGGTTCACTCCTTGTCTCTTTACTATAAAGCTTCCATTAAAAATAAATCTGTAACATTAAAATGGCCACATCTAGACATATTCCTACAAAAATAAACCATGAACATGAGTGATAAAGATTCTTATATGAGATTTACAGAAGAGACAATAATGTAGTTCATAAAAATATATTATCGCAGAAAATGAAGAACCATAAAACCATATATGGTTCAAAAGATAAAACTTTAAAATAGTTCATCTGCATATAAAATGATATTAAAAAATTCCCAAAATATACATATATATATATGTATATAGCTTAACAATCTAAAATTAATGTAAACCTATTAAATCAAAAACAACAAAATATTAACATCATAAGAGTTCACTGACTTTGTTTATTCTCTTAAAAATGTCTCATTTATATAGTACTTTGGTAAATGTATCTAGATTCCTTGTTTCCATGATAAGCTATGAAATAAAATATCCACTAATAAGTTTTTTATCAATCATGAATCAGTTCTAAACAATATTTTTTATTAGATATAATTAGTTTGGAATAATAAGTAAATGATAATATCTTGAAATATATTACACCAGATTTTGATTTTAAAATCTTAATATTAAATTCGTGATATTGGAAAAAGAAGATATCTCTTAAGTAGATTATAACTGATTTTGATTGACAAACCCCAATACATTTATTTAAATATTAAACATATACAATTTTAAAAAAGAAAAAAATCTATAGAGTTGATATCAATAGATTTTTGATTGAAAAATCTCACTATAGATATTTTTACTATATATATTATATTATAGACATTTTACTTACATATAAACAAAATGATCATACAAAATATGCTACAAATATCATATTATAATTTATAATAATCTGATAAAATTTTAAAACTGTATGTCTCATGAATAATATATATATATATATATATATATACATATCATATATAAAATTTAGATATTGTACTCTATACAGATTATAATTTTATAGATATTTTACTTATGTATAAAAAATATTCATATAAGACATGATTTTTAAGAATATTATATATGTAATTTAAAATATGGTTAATTATATACTCCCTCTGTTTCATAATAAGTGTCGTTTTAGCTTTTTGCACACAGATTAAGAAAACATTTAATTTTACATATTTTCTATAAAAAAAACATCATTACCCATACACCTAATCATATTTCAACCAATATAAAATTAAACTGGAAAATAAAATCAATAAATTATGCATTGAAATCCTAAAACGATATTTATTTTGTAACGAAAAATTTTCTCTAAAACGACACTCTTTGCGAAATGGAGGGAGTAATAGATACTGATAAATAGTAATATTAAATTTATAATATAAATTTATTGATTAAATAATTTGACATAAAATTATGTAGTTCATAGAAATTTGCTATATTTATCATATAAACATTTTATAATATGCTAAAATTACATATAATCATATCTTAGTTATTTGACTACATAAAAGTATAAAATTGCACCTTGTGCTAGTACATTGGAACAAATTGTAAGGACATAATTTCTATGATCAAAGACCCAAAAATATAATCGAGCTTTTCTACAGAGTTAACAGAGTTTGTAACAATTAAATGACAGTTTCAAGAATTCAAAATCATTCAAGTACCAAAGTCTCAAAACATGACTGCATACGTTTTAGCAAGATCTCCTGAGTTTTCTATAGTGATGTAGTTTTTGTAGGTATTTTATTCCGGTCTGAATTTTTATACCAAATCTAATTTGAGTGATAAATCAGTCAAAAGTTGTTTGTTAATAATGTTATGAGAGTAGTAATAAGATTTGCATACAATAATATTCTACTGATTTAACTATTTTATAATATTTGATGAATTGATGAAAAAAGTATTTGATGAATAAATTTGTTTATCCACAAAATAAGCGAGATACTAATATATATTTATTTTAGTTAAATCAAAGCTTTTGTCAAGTTAGCAGCCTAATCATCATTCAAATTTTTATGCAGAACTGAGTCATATTTAACTTCAAAAATACATCATTTTAGCTATATCATATTTTTTAACCAATCAAATTATACATTTTTTTATCAAATATAGTGTTCTCAATTAATAGTATGATATTATTTCAGAAGAAAAATATAGTAAGAACCAAAATATAAATAATACAACAATACTTTTGATAAAATACTAATCCAGTTCTAATCATCAAATTTTATAACTAATTTCTTTAAATAGTATAATTAAATTAGTCAGTGTTTGTATCCCGTAATCTAATCAACTAAAAGTAAAAGTTTTATCAACTTTTACTTTTCTCCTTTCTATTATTAACCCTATCTGATACTCCATCCATTTTATATTAAAATATTGTTTTAGAGAAAGTTTTTGGTTACAAAATAAGTGTCGTTTTAGCATTTCAATGCAAAATTTATTGATTTTATTTTTTAATTTAATTTTCTATTGATTGAAATATGATTTATGTGTATGAGTAATGATGTTTTTATATAAAAATATGCAAAATTAATTATATTTTTAATCTGTTTGTAAAAAGTTAAAACAACAATTATTATAAAACAGGATAATTTACTTCCAAATGCTACGTTAGATCTCATAAGTTAACTTATAAGGGGGTATAATCGACATTACAAGAACCAATAAAAGCCGTTGACTTGGAAAGAGGACTAAAGTACAGCTCAACACAAACGCATCACAAAACCGTGTCCTTGAGAATCCGCCGGACCAAACATTTTCGTTTTTCTTTTTTAATTTTTTTCTCAAATCGTCTCGGAAAACAAAAGAAAAAGGTTTACTTGGGGGAGGCAGAGAGAGTCCGCCGTGAACTGCCACCGTGAAGTCTTACTCCTCCGATCTGAACTTTCCACCAACTTCATGGGAACGAAACCGTGGCTACATCCAGCTCCTCAGTACAAAACCCTAGAAACCTTTTGGGACGACGAAGAAGACGCTCCTGGTCCTAGATGCGCTCACACACTCACCGCCGTTGCAGCTACCAAGACTCACGGCCCTCGTCTCATACTCTTCGGCGGTGCCACCGCTATTGAGGGCGGCAACTCTTCCGTACCTGGGATCAGTAAGCATCCTCCTCGATTTAGACTTGAATCTAGGGTTTTGATCTGGAGTCACCTGATGCTTCCTGGGGTTGTTTTCTAGGGTTAGCTGGTGTGACCAACACGGTGCATTCTTATGATGTTCTCACTAGGAAGTGGACAAGGTAACAAGAGACAAAGAGTGTTTAGGTTTTGTTGTGTCGGTTTACTGAGAAGAAATAAACTCGGGATTGTGTAGGCTTAAACCGGCTGGTGAGCCTCCTTCTCCAAGGGCTGCTCACGCCGCAGCTGCTGTTGGCACCATGGTCGTTTTTCAGGTTGTTTATAGATACATTTATCAGAGCATGATTATTACGGGGTTCTTAGGACAGGATTCTTATCATAATATAAGAGCTGTCTCTTAACTTTAATTAAGAACAAGTTAAAGAGACGGTTCAATTGTTTGTTAGCACTGTTCATTGTAAGACACATTGTTATGTTTGGCTGATTAACAGGGCGGCATTGGCCCTGCCGGACATTCTACTGATGATCTTTACGTTCTTGACATGACTAATGATAAGTACAAGTGGCATAGGTAAGAAGAGATTAATTTTACAATTTTGCTCTGTTTTGTATCTCTTTGCTATTTGTTGTGTTGATGAGACGTGTTTTCAGGGTGGTGGTCCAAGGAGAGGGTCCAGGCCCTCGCTATGGTCATGCTATGGATTTAGTTTCTCAGAGGTATCTTGTTACCGTCACCGGAAATGATGGTAAGAAAATATCTTTATTATCCGACATTTCATGTGCCTAGCTTACCTTAACAGGCATAAACAAATAGAGACTATCTTAGTCAAAATCCTAAGGGATAGACCATTATTCAATAGCCAATGCTACTTACATATGTTTATTCATTTTGCTTTCGACTTTATATATTATTGTATGGTTATGAGAACCTTCCGTGCCCCTAAGTTCTTACATGAAAATTCGTTATTCTGTTTATTTCTTAAATATCCTGAAATCTTTTCTCCATCTGTGTATGGAACCAGGGAAACGAGCTCTCTCTGACGCTTGGGCATTGGATACAGCTCAGAAACCATATGTATGGCAGAGACTGAACCCTGATGGTGACCGACCAAGTGCTAGAATGTTAGTAATTTGATTGATTTGAATGACTACTGTAAAACATCTGTTTCTTTATCTGAAATTTTATATTTCGATATTTCTTTGTAGGTATGCTTCTGGCAGTGCTCGTTCTGACGGCATGTTCTTACTCTGCGGTGGAAGAGACACCTTGGGGGCGGTATACTAATCTTCTCCACTAACTTCTTTTTCTGTGTAGGAAGTAGTAGACTTCTCTTTTGAGGATAGGGATGTATACATTACGAACTTCTCCCTTACTGTAGTTTGGCTTATCTTGCTATATGGTCTCATATTATTATATATTTTCGTGCAACTGCAGCCATTGGGAGATGCTTACGGTTTACTCATGCATAGAAATGGTCAGTGGGAATGGACTCTGGCTCCAGGCGTAGCTCCTTCTCCTAGATACCAACATGCAGCGGTAAACTAAATCTAATTCTAGTTTCAAAAAGTATGAAAATAAGTTATGAACCGTAGGTTAATAGTATACTTACTGCACATTGTAGCCTTAGAAAATAAGTCAACACTCTTTAAGATAAAAGGATTAGTGAGGCGTTAAACTCCAGTTACAATACAGTGCTTCAGTTCTAGCTGTTATAGTGCGTTCTTTAATTGTTTTTTTTCTTTTTCTCATCAGGTATTTGTAGGTGCAAGATTGCATGTCAGCGGTGGTGTTCTAAGAGGAGGCCGCATGATAGATGCTGAAGCAACTGTTGCAGGTATTCAACTTTTACTCACTCTTAACCATTTTCAGTAATAGTAATTATTATAATTTATTTTCTCGCAGTGCTTGATACTGCTGCCGGTGTATGGTTGGATAGAAATGGGCAAGTGACTTCTGCTCGTGGCAGTAAAGGACAAATTGATCAAGATCCATCTTTTGAACTTATGCGTCGCTGTCGCCATGGTGCTGCATCAGTTGGCATCCGAATCTATGTACATGGTGGTCTTAGAGGAGGTAACCCAACAGTCCACAAGATGCACATGTTTATTACAATACATGTACTTTAGTTCTATGGTTTAGTTAATGCCTTTCTTTTTTATGAGTAGACTAAGTTGCCGTAATTTTATTTCATGGCAGATGTGTTGCTTGACGATTTTCTAGTCGCTGAAAACTCAACATTCCAGTCAGACATCAGTTCTCCTTTGTTAGCATCAGACAGAACCCAACAAAGCTCCACTCCCAGGTTTTCTTATGCTGCACGACCTCCTTCAGGCTCTGAACCAGCACTCTCCTTGTCCGAAGGACTGAGGTTTATCCCTTTGCTGTTTTGGTTTTGTGCTTAACTCTATCATTTATATCTTTCTTTTTTCCTTTCACAATATCAGATTGGATGAAAATTCCTTGGAGAAATTGACGGAGGCTTCTGCAGCGGAAGCAGAGGTAGCTAGTTCTGTTTGGCGAGCTGCACAATTAGATTCTTCTTCTCTAAATGAAGAACACTCTGCATCTGATGGCAGCTCGCCAACAGTAGAAACCACTAGTGACGGTCCTGAAACTGAAGGAGATGTCCGGCTTCATCCAAGAGCTGTATGTGAATCCCCAATATTAATCTTCTCTATTTGTTTTTATTATATATAATGTTTTTTCATACTTCATATATCTTTGGTTGCTTCGTTTGGTGTACTTATCAACATATTGTTTACTTCAAAGGGATGTTATATCTATTTCTCACCAAAATGGCCTTACTACCTCATTTTATAGGTTGTGGTAGCAAAAGAGACGGTCGGAAGTCTTGGCGGCATGGTTAGACAACTAAGCTTGGATCAGTTCCAGAATGAGAGCCGGAGGATGGTTCCCATGAATAATAGCGATGTGCCACAACCCACCAAGAAGTTCACGAGACAGAAGTCTCCTCAAGGCCTGCATAAAAAGGTATGATTCCCTCCTGGACACTGTCACAGTTATAATATCTAATAATATCTTGTTGCTTGCAGGTCATTTCTGCTTTGTTGAGACCAAGAAACTGGAAACCTCCTGGTAACAGGAAGTTTTTCTTGGATTCTTACGAAGTTGGGGAACTCTGTTACGCTGCTGAACAAATATTTATGCATGAACAAACGGTTCTTCAGCTAAAAGCTCCTATTAAAGTCTTTGGTGATCTCCATGGGCAATTCGGAGATTTAATGCGGTTGTTTGATGAATATGGGTTTCCCTCAACAGCTGGAGATATCACGTAAGTTTAAGCAAACGATTGAATAATATGAGTTTTACTTAAAAAAAATACTCACTAATCTATTAAATGTATTAACCTCAGGTATATTGATTATTTATTTTTGGGAGATTATGTCGACCGTGGGCAACACAGCTTGGAGACTATAACTTTGCTGCTTGCATTGAAGGCAAGACGGTTTCATATCACTAGTGTCATTTGGATTGTGCTTCATGGGTTTATGGTTCTGAGATGTTCCTTTGCAGATAGAATATCCTGAGAATGTTCACTTGATTCGTGGAAATCACGAGGCTGCTGATATCAATGCACTATTTGGTTTCCGTCTTGAGTGTATAGAAAGAATGGTAATGTACATTTGTCTTTATCTTTAGCTTTTCTGCTTGGACTAAGCCTGCTCTTTACTTTTACCAGGGAGAGAGTGATGGAATATGGGCATGGACAAGATTCAATCAACTTTTCAATCATCTTCCCCTCGCTGCACTCATCGAGAATAAAATTATATGTATGCATGGTGGGATTGGGAGGTCAATCAGTACAGTGGAACAGATTGAAAAAATCGAAAGGCCTATAACAATGGATGCTGGATCTCTTGTTCTTATGGATTTATTATGGTAATACGTCATTTCTTCTCCTGCTTTAAGTATTGATGGCTATATCTTACATCACTAATATTTTGAAGTACAGGTCTGACCCTACAGAGAACGATAGTATAGAGGGTTTGAGACCAAACGCTAGAGGACCCGGTCTTGTCACGTTTGGGGTAAAAAACACATTCTGTTATCGTCTCTTTTCATTAATATAATCTTTTGTGGACAATCACTGAGGGCATAAGTCTTGATATTGCAGCCTGACAGAGTTACAGAGTTCTGTAAGAAGAATAAACTACAGCTAATTATTAGGGCCCATGAATGTGTAATGGATGGATTCGAAAGATTTGCGCAAGGACAGTTGATAACGTTATTTTCCGCTACAAATTACTGCGGTGAGGAGAAGAAAAGAAAAGAAAAAAAAGAGTCAAAAACATCATCTTGTACCTCTGTTTGTATTCTTGGATAGGCTTTTTATGTAACCAAATAAAAAAATATTGGTGATACTTTTTTGTCACAGGAACTGCAAACAATGCGGGAGCTATATTGGTTGTTGGCAGAGGATTGGTGATTGTTCCTAAGCTGATTCATCCTCTTCCACCTCCTATCTTATCTCCAGAGAATTCTCCAGAACATTCTGGAGATGACGCTTGGATGCAGGTAACACCACTTGTGTCTGTCTGTACCTAAACCGCAAAACACGAATAGTTCTGGAACAAGAAAAACTCCCTACCATGTACACTAGCATCATGTCTTTGTTTCACAAGTCAGTAGTTATGTGTGTAAAATGTTCATCACTTGGTTAGAGAAAATGGATAGTCGTGGAACAAGACGATGTAGTAGATTTTATGTAGCCATGTGTTGTTGTAGCTAAGAATCAGACACTGAAACCAAAGTAACCTGTGTGCAGGAGCTGAATATCCAGAGACCACCTACTCCAACACGAGGAAGGCCACAACCGGATTTTGACAGAAGCTCGCTTGCATACATCTGAGTCTGAATCTAAATTGCATTTGTGTTCTGTTTCACAATTTATTGAAGTCATCAAGGTAGAAGCAAAAGACATTGAAAATTTGGTAAACAACTCTATACAAGTATAGCATGGTCTATGTTTAAAATTTTCATTGTTCATAAACTCTGCCTCGCATGTGTAATATAAATAACCTATATATTCTGTACCAGAGAATGAGAATGGTATAGTACTTAATTTTGTTCTATTTCTTCCCTATTTTGCTTCTCTAATGAGGTTGTGAAAGCATTATGCATGTGAAAACATATAAATGACAAAAAACTATTGATTGATTGCTACATGAAACTATTACATCCATTGTTGTGAATAAGTTAAATAATATGCTTCAGAGAGCACAGAAAGCATGGAGGGTAAATTGAGCTATACGACCAGCTTCCGTGTTAAAGAAGTCACGGTAATTGTTATATTCAAAGGGTTTGAACATGCGTGGATGTTCTTCATTGATGAGTTCTTCAGGTGAATCTATGATAACTCCTGATTTTGGAGCAGAGAACAGTGCGGTCGAGTACCTTGTCTTCTTTGCCGTCATCAGGACTCTCGGTGATATGGTGAAGACAATCTTCCATTCAAAAATGCCTGTGACATAAATGTTTTGCAAAATACAGTTGTTTCGAAAAGATATAATATTCTATGAAATTGTATATGAGTTAATACTGTAAAATTGTAAATTTCTAAAAGATAATTTATTAAATTACTATGGATTTAAATTATAAAAAATATTAATCGCAAAAAGAAATATATTTATTATAAAATTTTAGTATTTTTTTAATAGGCATACAATACAAAAATATTTATTTCTTAAAAACAGAGGATATTTTGACCAAAAAAAAAAAAAAACAGAGGATATTAAAAAGTGGAAGAACTTACACACAGGGAATCTCCAACCATGACGATGAAAGAATGTTGATGAGATGGTTTCACTTTGATCCATTTTTCATCTTTGGTTTTAATTTCCAAACCATCAACTTGATACTGAATCACTGATGAAGTATTGTGATGATGTTCTTATCAGTATGGGAACGTAGACCTAACTTTGTCTCTTCATCATCACCATCATCATCAGGAGGGTGGTGAAATTTGATCCAAGAGGAATATCTTAAGGTTGAGGTGGTTAGGAGATCGAGCCCCTAGAATTACACCACTAAAAAATTGCTCCAAACAAACCAGAAATTTAGAGAAGAAGAAACTGTTGATCCAATCCGTCAAAAGGATAAGTTGAAGTACAAGAATATCAACATTTCGGTATCGCCAGGGACAGGGAACCAACACGTGGCAACACGTGACTAGTCTGGACCACTTCTGTGAGGCCAGAATACAAAAAAGAAGAAGTACAAGAATATCTTGAGGTTGTATGTGGTGGTTCATCTTCCTACACCGACAAAACATCGAAGAGGATACTTTCTTTCCAACCTATAAAGAGGAAGAAAACGACGGCAGGCAAGAAAACTATGATGCAGAAGTGTGCATATATGTCTTCACCCGTCGCTGAAAACAACAGGAACGAAACCTTCACCTTAAACCAAAGATGAAACCGCACTGCTGCTCCAGAGGAAAACATGGACACCCATGAAATCAATTTTAAGTCTGATGGAGGAAACCACTAGTGAAGATACAAAGCAAAGAGCATATCGGATCTTGCTGGAGAAGGAACCTAAAGGGTGAGAGACGGAATAGGTGCAAGAAAGTTAAGAGAGGCCGCTGGCAATAGGGATGACAAATAAAACATTTTTTTTTTCATTTTCTAAATATCATTAATTATTTATTTAACCACAATTCAATTATAATAGAATATATAATTGGTCATAAATCATTAAACGTTAATAATTTTAAAATTGAAAACGTCATATAACTTTGAACAAAAAATCTTCTAAAACGTTACTCCTTCTGTTTCATATTATTTGTCGTTGTAAGGAAAAATTTTCGTTTCAAAATAAGTGTCATTTTAGAGTTTTAATGCAAAATTCATTAATAAGATTCTCTATTTTATTTTTCTATTGGTTGAAATATGATTAGATGTATATGTAATTGTGTTTTTATTTTGGAAATATACAAAATCATATGTTTTTTTAATATATGTGCATAAACCTAGAACGACAAGTAATATGAAACGGAGGGAGTATGTATTAAAAAGCTAAGAGAGTACTCCCTCCGTTTCATATTACTTGTCGTTTTAGGTTTATGCACACATATTAAGAAAACATATGATTTTGTATATTTCCAAAATAAAAACACAATTAACTATACACCTAACTATATTTCAACCAATAGAAAAATAAAATGGAAAATCTTATTAATGAATTTTATATTGAAAACCTAAAACGACACTTATTTTAAAACAAATTTTTTTCCTAACAACGACAAGTAATATGAAACGGAGGGAGTATCAAATAACAAAAGCAATTGATTGGTCGCTGCACGAAACGAAAAAAACGCCAAACGTAAAGCATAAAATATTATTGGAGTGATATAAACATCAAACATAAAGTCATTATTACATTTATTGTAGTGACTTCGCGAGTAAAGTAAATGATGTTTCAGAGACCACAAAAAGCATGGAGAGTAGACTGAGCTGTAAACCCAGCTTCCGTGCTATAGAAGTCACGGAAGTCACTGAATTCAAAGGGTTTGAACATGCGTGGATGTTCTTCATCGATAAGTTCTTCAGCTGAATCTATGATAACTCCTGTTTTTGGAGTCGAGAACAGTGCAGTCGAATACCTTGTCTTATTTGGTGTCATCACTACTCGGTGACATGCAGAAGTTAGTCGACCATTCAAAAATGCCTGTAACACCAACAAATATATGAAGATTGTTTGTATTGGAAATGTTACATATACATAATAAATTAGAAGGAAGTTGGTAGGACTTACAAACATATATAAATAATAAATTTGAAACTTCATCTCCAAAACCCATTATTTAATTCTAAACCTTAAGTCTAAATTAGTTAATCCTAAAGATATAAATGCATATTTTACTCTTTAATAAAAATTATTTTGGTTATTTTCCTCATTCAGTACTATTTTTGTGAAAATAAACTAAAAATTGTTATCTAACGCAATTTCTCTATAACACCAGCAAATATATGAAGATTGTTTGTATCAGAAATGATACATATAAATTAGGGCAATTCTCTATAATAACTTATTTTCAATTTTTTGTCACAAAAATAACATTCAAAAAAATAAAATGACTAAAATAGTCAATTTTTATTTTGAAATTTTAAATATTTATTTATTTATTTTTTGAAATTTGAAACTTCATTCCCAAAATCCATTCTTTAACTCTAAACCGTAAAACTAACCCTAAAGATATAAATGCATATTTTACTCTTTAATAAAAACTATTTTGATCATTTTTATCATTCAATACTATTTTTGTAAAAATAAATTAAAAATAGTTATCCAACCGAATTTCTAAATGAACTAGAAGGAAATTGGAAGGACTTACACACATAGAATCTCCAACCATGACGATGAAAGAATAATGATGATGAGATGGTTTCACTTTTATCCATTTTTCGTCTTTGGTCTTGATTTCCAAACCACCAACTTGGTACTGATGAAGTATTGTCAAGGTGTTCTTATCGGTATGAGAATGTAAACCTAACTTCGTCTCTTCATCATCAGAAGGAGGTGTTGTATACTTAATCATTCGAAAAAGGTAATTTGTAGAATTAAGATGTTCCTCAATGTATTTCTCTATCCCAAAACTCTCTAGTATCATTCTTCTCACCATCACATCCAATTCCGTTAATTGCTTCGAAACCACATGCATCGTTTCACTTTTTCAACACAAAATATACATGAGTTGAATTTTTGAACGATTTTAGAATGTTCCAAACGAAAATAGTTGCTTTCATCAATCAAATAAAAGAGTTGGAATTTTGAAATTGTTTTTCAAACGCAAGTCAATCAAAATGTTTATAGGGCATGTTCATTAGTAGTATCTAGAGGGGTATTAAAAGTGAAAATATATTAACAAAAGAATAAAGAGATTGAATTAATTTGTTTCAGATAAGGTTCTGTTTGAGATACCAGAAAACAGTTTTCAAATAGCTCTGTTTTTATTATTTTCAAATTTAATTAGCTAATCAAATTATTATACAGATAATAGTATTATATTTACTTAGATACCACACAGATACATAGTGTCCAACAATTAGAAACTCATTAGTATCTTAAACAAAACAAATAATAGTATTAAAATGTAATATGTTTATTTGATTAGTTTTTAATTTATAAAAAATAAAACCAATCAAAAATTAACATATATACCCTCTGTTTCATTTTAGTTGTCGTTCTAGGTTTATGCACACATATTAAGAAAACATGTAATTTTGTATATTTCCAAAATAAAAACACAATTAGCTATACACCTAACCATATTTCAATCAATAGAAAAATAAATTAAAAAATCTTATTAATAAATTTTTCATTGAAAAGTGAAAACGACATTTAATTTGTAACAAAAAATTAAGCCTAGAACGATAAGTAATTCAAAATTAACATATATGAAATGATTATTTAAGTTTTTTTTAAATTTCATACTTAGGTACTTTCTCTCTTCTTTTATTTAATTTTGAGTTGTTCCAAGGACTGTAGATGCTCTAATAGACCAAATTATTAACATCACATTCATACCTGATTCTCTTATTTCCTTGGCCAGGCCATATCTGTTGAGTAAAGTCATTGACTCTCTCCGCAACATTAGCATCATCAATCCCCAAACTCTCGTGAATGTTATGGCTTAGATATCCATGATAGGGTTTCGACGACACGTTTCTCTGTTTGGTCTCGGTGGGCAAATCAAAAAGCTCTTCCATGGCTTCGAAAACAGACTTATCAAGCTCCGTTGACACTTTGTCAAAGAAAGCTTCGAAACAGCCATAGTCTTCTAAAGCTTTACGGACATCAGACTTCACTTTGTCCCACTTTGAGGTTCCTTGTCTCAGGGTTTCATCCGAGAAATCGATAACTGGGAGTTGAATAGAATCTGAAAGAGGAAGAAGAGAGTCTGAATCCATTTCTTGATTCTGAGATATCTGGTGGTGTAACCCTTTCTTGATTCTAGCTTAAATATTAATTATTTTTTGTTGTTTTTCTGGAATGGTTTTTATTATAACTAGTGGGTCGTATGGGTTTTTACACATGGTAGCGTAACTTGGCTGCATACTATTCCCTTTGTTTAGATTTAATTGTTATTGTAGAAAAAAAATTTCATTTCAAAATAAGTATCGTTTTATAGTTTTAATGTAAAATTTATTAAAAAAAATTCTCTAGTTTACTTTTTTAAAATGTATAAGTAATTGTGTTTTTATTTTAGAAAATACAAAATTATATATTTTATTAATATGTGTGCTTAAATTCAGAATGATAATTAAAATGAAACGGATGAAATAATTTTTATTATACTGAATTTTCATTCTACTACGGTTTATCTTTGTTGAGATTTATTAGTCAAAATAATAGAGGTTTATTAGTCAAAATAATATTGTTAATTAAAGTAACGTGCAATGTTCAAATGTCGAGTGATATTATTTTGCGTTTCGATTGACCTTTCAAGATATGTTTTTGGTAATAGTAAGTAACTACAGCTATGTACCGTGTAGTCTTCAACTTTCTCAACAAAATCCTTATCATCATTCCCCAATTTCTAGAAGAGATTATGATTAATCACATAGGCATTCGAGTACCGGATCAAATTTGAATCGAGTATTTCGGATTTCGAATAATTTGGATATAGAAAAATTGGTACCGTTCGGATAATTATAAATTTCAGTTCGGATTCGGTTCGGTACTTTCCGGATCCAGATATTATCGGGTATATCCGAATGAACCGAAAAAATTCGGTTTCAATTTGGATTGACTTAATTTTACCCGATCATAACCGAAAATACATGTTTCTAATCCGAAATATTCGGGTTAAAACTGTTTTTTTATATCCAAACATGTACAAGAATATTCAAAAGTAACTAAAATATCAAAATTATCCAAAAATAAATAACATACTTAAAATATTATTATAATTTTCAATATATAATTATTATAAATATTAATATAACTAATATTTGTAAATATATATTTGTACTTCAGATATTTTTCAGATACCCGTAATTTTCGGATTCGGTTCGGATTCGGATCCGGTTCTTCGGATATAGGAAATTATGTACCGTTCGGATATCTATGTCGGATTGAGTTTGGTTCGATACCTTAAAATTTGGATCGGATCCGGTTCGGAACTTCAGATCCAGTTCAGAACATTCGGATCCGGATAATTTGCCCGCAATGGCTTCGAAAACCAATGACTCCTCAAGCTCCTCCATAGATATCCAATATAAGCCTCAAAGCAGGGCCATATAAGCTCAAGGGCGGATCTAGAAACATTTTTCGTCGGGGGCATAATACTAAAAACTACAAAAATTAAACTAGATTGGGGGGCATCTTTTGATTTTTTTCATAATTGTAAAAATAGTTAAGTGGAAAAACTTAAGTTATTTAAGCAAAAATAAAAATGAGTAGGGGGCACAGGACCCATACCCATGCACCTGTGTCCACCACTGTAATAAGCTCCTCCATCGATACCAACATCCATTGTTCTGAATAAGTTTAAGTGATACTTCAGAGAGCACAGAGAGCATGGAGAGTAGACTGACCTCTACGACCAGCTTCCGTGTTAAAGAAGTCACGGTAATTGTTATATTCAAAGGGTTTGACCATACGTGGATGTTCTTCGCTTGGGCATCATTGTTCCATATAAAACTGAAGGAGAGACTTGTGTACAAATGTTTTATATTTGTTGTTTATTAATCTAATAAATGCTTTTGTTTTGGTTAAGTTTGTAAAGTCTAATCAATACGTTTTTTTATTCATTCACTCTTATCTACTTTTATAAATTCCTATACAACTGTTATTTAACTATACATATTTGATAGTTTACAAATATGTAAAAATGTATATAAAAGTATACAATTATGTGTAGATTTGTATATAAATCATGATATAACCCAACAATGACTTGTTAGTTATTTTTATTAAAATTGCATTTTAATTATTATTACTATAAATATGTCATTTTTTTTTTTTTGCTTTGGGCAACAAAATCTGTAGGCTAGGCCTGGGCATTTTACCCGGACCCGAAGACCCGACCCGGAACCGACCCGAAAAATCCGGGTCCGGGTAAGACCCGAACCGATCATTTTACCCTATTGGGTCTTGTTGGGGAGGACCCGTGGGTCTTGGACCCGACCCGACCCGAACCCGAAATTTGACGGGTACCCGAAATACCCGAATTTTTTAGTATATATACGGTATATATGGATGTTTTAATATATTTTTGGTATTGTAAATATTTTTTAACTTTTATATCTATGTTTTCGGGTATTTTTTATGTTTGTTGTTTCATATTTTAGATAAAATTTTAGATTTGTTTTTGAATATTTTAATATTTTCATGTATATTTTTATGTTTTGGGGTTTTTTTGGGCTGGACCCGAACAAAACCCGACCCGGAACCGACCCGAACCCGAACCGAATTTTTTTAATTACCCTATTGGGTCCAACTATTTAAGACCCGACCCGATCCGGACCCGACAAGACCCGAACCGAACCCGAACCGAAAATTTTAAATACCCGAATGGGTCCTAAACTCTAAGACCCGAAAAACCCGAACCCGAAAGGACCCGACCCGAACCCGACCCGAAGACCCGAATGCCCAGGCCTACTGTAGGCACAGCTCTGGAATCTATGATAACTCCTGATTTTTGGAACAGAGAACAATGCAGTTGAGTACATCAAACGCATATAGTTGCGTGGATCAATCAAAATGTTTTACAAAGATCAAAAAAAAAATCTTTGTACAAGTAAACCTAAATTATTGACTTGGCATTCATACCTAATTTTCTTGTCTCCATTGTCAGGCCATAGCTGTTGAGTAAAGTGATTTACTTTCTCCACAACATTAGCATCATCGATTCCAATCTGGTATGAAAGGATTTGGACGACACGTTTCTCTGTTTGGTCTGAATCGGCAAGTCGAAAACAGACTTATTGAGCTCCACTGACACTTTATCAAAGAAAGCTTCAAAACAGTCATAGGATCCGATTGGTAAAAACTTTCGATTTAGGGGCTTTAAAATTATTGCGGTAGAGAATTTGGTTGTTGAAATTTTGGCTTAGAAGTTAAAGTCATAGAAGCTTTGAATAATAATTTAAATAAATTATTTTAAATATAAAGTTATATTATATAATTATAAAAAATATTAAAATATGGATCTTAAACGAACAAGGGATTTTTTTTTTTTGGTTAATCTTTATTTTTAATACAATTGTTACAAAGTTAAATAAAATATTCAGTTATGAACGAGAAAAAATGTTTTTAGAGAAAAAGTAAAAGAAAGGAAAAAATGTTGTAAAAGTTATGTATTGTTGGGTTTAGGAAAAATAGCACATAAGAAAAAAAATAAGTTTAAAAAGATTTTCGACACTTTAAGATGATTATTTTTTGAAAAGGTTTGAGGGTTTGATGGGAGAAATTGATAACTGGTAGTTGAATAGAATTGGAAAGAGGAATAAGAGAGTTTGAATCCATTTCTTAATGGTATTTTTCAAATTCTTGATTCTTGTCTAAATACCAATTTGTTTTGGTGGAATCGAGTTCTAAAACTAGTAGTTAGAATGCGTTTACAGATTGTAGCTATACTTGGCTGATATGCCTAGTCGTTTATTACATAAATAATTATGTAATAACTGCGTTTGGTGACAGTTTTAGCCACATTTCATGACAACTGTTACACTGCTGCTGGTTGCATGTGTATGTATGTATGCCTGTGCGTTATACCACGGTTGGGGGCACATGTCATGTACCCGCTAAATTTCGAATACTTGATATTTGGTTTAACTTGTTCAAGTAATTAAATTTGTTATTTATATTTGGCTTGTTTAAAACGAGTATTTATCATATCAAATATTTATCAAAATTTTGAATATTTATAAGTTACTTGACTTGTTTCGTTACTTGTTGAAATCTTTTACCTAAATCTAAATTATTTGATGACTTAAAATCTATACATGAATTTGAAATATTTGAAACTCAAACTATAATAGGTTTTGGATTGAAAATTAGATTATTAGGATTCAATATTTTAATAAAGATTTTTTGTTTTAAAATCACAAATCTCTGTTGAGTTTTGTTTATTAAAAGGTAAATGTTAACATTTATATTGAGTCTTGTTTATAAAGACATAAATATTAACAACACATATGTAATAGATATTAACTATAACTCTTATATGGAAAAAAAAACAAGTAAACAAGTCAAGTAATTACAAAAATAATGAAGCTTGATACTTGACTTATATTTACAAGTAATAAAATTTGATACTTGTTATTTGACTTAGTGATAGCAAATACTTGTTTTTTCAAGTCGAGTACAAGCCAAATAGCAAATACAAACCGAGTACCGAGTAGTTATGCCCAGCTTTACATTATACATTAAATGATATATTTATACTATAGTTTTTGGGTATATATATAAGAAAAACTAAGTAATTAAAATTTCAGAATCTAAGAGATTTTTAGATCATCATTGTTCAATCTTGTTCTGCGCTAGTATGTTTTGCTCATTTTCTAATAACTGAAAAAATCATTTCTGATTTCGTACTACTTTTTTAGAAGTGTATATATCATCATTCATGTTGCAAAATCTAGACATACTGCAATGTTGTTTAACATTTTATCGAACTTTTTTTCTTTCTGGTAATCCATTTTATCAAACTTATTATGAGAATTTTTCTGTTTTAAAATATGGGAAACAATCTTACTGGTTTAATCCATATGGTTTAATCTAACTGATGTAACATGTAATCTAACTTGGTGTAACGACCTGTTTGGTACAACTATAATTTGTAAGAAGCTCTCTATAGTGAAGGTGAGATATAGTGATTTGTTTGTACAAAATGTAAGTGATATATTAGTGGGATTTTTCACTCTTGTTTGAATTTTTTTGTTTTGTTTTTCCCATTTAAATAAATGAGGTCTACATAGATTTAGATGTCAAATTCACTTGTGTATTCACCTTTGCCATACAAACATATATATATACAAAACCTTTAGGTCAGCTAAACCTACAATGTCCTTATCGGAAACGGAATGTGAAAATCCTTACAATAACTATATGTATATTTCCTTTATACATTAGTAAATATAACATTGAGATAATATATGGCCAATACTGTACTTCAAGTTGGAGTGTGAATGTCATGAACACCTAACTTGGACATTAGTTTCTAGAATTGAACACAGCCAAATGACTTTATTAGAATTCAGCAACTGATTGTTGGTGCAAATGTGTTCAGTAACAATAGTACCATCCTTGATTGCATCACAAACCGAATGACAGTCATTCTCTATATGTTTTGTACATTCATGGAAGACATGATTCACAGTAATGTTATAGCGTCTTTGCTATCATAAAAGAAACGGGTTGGAGAACGTTGATCAACGCCTAGTTCAGTTAAAAACTGTCAAGACCACTTTCTTTCCTGAAGAACAGCAGCCATAGCTTGGTATTCTGCTTCAGAAGACGAATGAGAAAATGTCTTCTATATTTTTGTTTTATCCTTAAAGCAAGAAAACAAACAAACTGACCGGCATGATAGAGGAAACGAGCATCACAGTATATTGTGAGAGTAAGATCGATATCCAACTTCAGAAGCACACCCTGACCAGGAGACCCTTTTAAATACCGGATCATACAAAGAACCACTTCACAATGAGCTACTTTCAGAGCTTTCATGAATTGAAATAAAATGTGTACTGAATAACAGAGTTCTGGTCGTGTGTTTAGAAGAAAAATTAGACGACTAAGTACCCTGCGATACTTCTTTGGATCCTCAAGAAATGGACTAACTACTGTTGATAGACCATGATTCTATCAATAGGCGTTGCAGCAGGTCGACATCCAAGGTTTCCAGTCTCAGCTAGAATATCCAAAATGTATTTTATTTGCGATAAGAAAATACCTTTTGATCCTCAACTGACTTCAATACCGAGAAAGTATTTCAACTTTACAAGGTCTTTCATGGAGAAACATTGAATTAAGTAATCCTTAAATTTCTGAAGCATGTAAGCTTTGTTCCCATAAATAAGGAGATCATTTACGTAGATGAGCACACGTAAGTTGATGTTTTCGCGAGTGTAAAAGAAAAAAGAGTAATCTTTGTATGATTGAATGAATCCAATACGTAAGAGAGCATTGGAAAACTTCTTAAACCAATACGAGGAGCTTGTTTGAGCCCAAATAAAGATTTTTGCAATTGCCACTTTCCTGAAAAGTTGTGGAATCCAGGAGGAAGCTTCATGTAAACTTCTTCTTCGAGATCCCCATGTAAAAAAACATTATTGACATCCATTTGATAGACTTCCCACTGTTTTGCAGCAACAAACAAAGCAAGTGTACGAACAGTGTTGATTTTCACCACAGGAGCAAATGTCTCAGAGTAGACTTCAGCCTCCACTTGTTTATTACCTTGCACAACCTCACGAGCCTTATGCCCTTCGACAATACCATCTACATTCTATTTTATTTTATAAATCCATTGAATACCAAGAGAAGATTTTCCAGGTGGAAGATCAGTGATATCCCAAGATTACTGATCTTCAGGAGCTCCAATCTCAGTGGTCATCGCATCGCGAAACACTTTTTGTGTTACTGCCTCTTTATAATTTTGGGTTCAGAAGCAGTGGTAATTGCTGTAAAAATGCTCGATGCCTTGGAGAAAACTGATCATCGGACACAAAGTCAGTTAGTGGATAAAGTGAATTTCCTGGAAGAGCTGGTAACAAGGACTGAGAAGTTGACGGAGAGAGTGTGTTATGGGTGTCAGGGGCTACTTGAACTGCATTGTATGCACTAAAATCTCTTAGACAAACCGATTGTATATTTTCTCGACAACCTCTCCCAAGGTTCTCTTGAGGTAACAACTCAGATGTAGCACTGTATTCTTAAGGTGACAAGACTTCTGCAGCGGAAACTTCCTCTAAGACAGGAGTAACAGATACATCAATATCTCTATGGCTCTATAACATTATTACTCCCCTTTTCGACTGGCGTTATTAGCCAATCTTCATCACATTCTTCAATCAGTGGGGATTAGTCCTTAGACAAGTTTGTTTGCTCTGAAAAGGGAAATATATCTTCTCTGAAACATGATGGGTCGTGAACATTAAGAATATGTTGGTGCTTTCTTTCGACTCTTCCATTCTGTTGTAGCCACACAACTTGTCTGGTGAACTATCCCATGTTCTCGAAAGTATGAGGAAGAACCATGAACGCAATACCATTTTCACTACGCACCATCTTAACTGACTTTTTGAACTGTTTTTCTATATACGCAAAAATGTAACAAGACTCGTTTCACCTCAGATTTCTCTAGCAAATGATACGTCCATACTGCCCTAGCGAAGTCGTCTACAACTATAAAAATAGGCTACGCCACAAGAGAATGGAACACGATATGGACCCCAAACGTCAACATGAATAAGAGAAAATCAATCTTTTTTTATTCATACTATAATAGGACACTTCATGTGTCTCCTTGGCTCTATAGCAAACATCACAAGGACGAGAACCAGATACTTAAGAAGAAGAAAAAGACAAATCCTAAAGCACTGAAAATGACGGGTGTCCTAAGTGTCAATGCCACAAAGCTTGATCTGAAACACCAACTGCCTTGTGACTCTTGGCTGATACGACATCAGTAAAGTAGTATAACCCATCATGTTCTTCACCGGTTCCAATCGAAGTCTTTGAAAAACAGTCCCGTAACACACAAATCGTATTTGTGAATGTTGCAATACAATTGGTCTGTTTTAGTAACTTAGAAACTGAAATCAACATGCAGTTTAACGCAAGGACATATAACACATTATCCAAAAAGACTGTTGCAGACAATGGAAAACACCCACACTCCTCGAAAAGGTTTTGCTACCATCAGCAAACCCGACATAGGAAGGAGAGACATACTTTACATTTCTTAGACGTGACAAACTTCTTGTCATATGGTGTGAAGCACTTGTATTAGGAATGACATCACCAAGTTCTTTCTTACCAGACAACTTGTCAGAACCGTTGCTACCAGACTTTTCTTGAATCATTTGCGCGAGAATTTTCCATTGGTCGAATGTCAATTGTCAATCCATGAATTGACGTCGAGTTAGAGCTTGTAGCATGTGCGGCTGTTGCTATTGCACTAACACAACCTGAGCCATCCAAAAAAGTTGCGAACTGCTCTACCTCGATCACGGCCTCCACTGTTGCAACGATCAGGCCAAAATTCCTGAAATCCAATAATTTTTCAGCAATCACGTTTTTCATGTCCTGGTCTGCTGCAGTGAGAACATAGCATGTTTCGTGGCTTCAATAGCAAGTTCTCTTGTCTCGCTTCCAACTTGTTTGTATGCGATACAAACAATTCCTTAGCCACATGACGAACTAAAAACCCAACTGCCTCTTGTTGTTGTTTGTGACCGCGAGCAGAGACAATCCTATGTTCCTCTTGTACAATTTTGTTATAGATTTCTCCTAACGACGGAAGTGGATCCGAGCCAATGATGGTTGTGCAGATGGCTCAAAACCTTGCATCATCCAAGCTAGCGCTGGGTATTCGGGTTTTCGGTTTGGGTCGGTTCGGTTTATTTGGTTTTCGGGTTATTCGGGTTGGAGAGTTTAGGAACCATTTAGGAACCAGACATTTTTCGGATCGGTTCGGATAATGTCGGGTTCGGATTGGGTTTCTATTTTTTTATAAAACCCAAGGTGGAACCAACTTAAAAATAATTCGGGTTTGGTTCGGGTTTAAAGCCCAAAAACCGAAAATCCCCTAAAAACTTGAGTTAAACCCGGAAAACCCAAAAATATTAGGATTATTCAGGTAGTTCATATTTTTTTTTTGAAATTTTTTATTTGTAAATTAGATTATGTATATATTAAAATTCAAAATAATTACAATATTAAATATATTTAAAATATTCGGGTACCCATTCGGTTTTTGGTTCGGTTCTGGTTCAGTTTCGGATCTTTGGGTTTAGAAATATAAGAACCGTTCGGGTTTTTATAATTTTCAATTCGGTTTTGGTCCCGTTTTTTTGGTTCAATTTCGGTTTGGTTTTCGAGTTACGGATAATATGGCCAGGACTAATCCAAGCCCATCACAAACTGATGAATCTTCTATTGCTCCCTTTCTTTTGCGATGTTTGTTGCAGCTCCATAGCAGCACAGGAATGTGTTAATAATACACCTGCAGCTTTCCCAGAAAGTTGAGAGCTTCCCAAAATAATCCAACACAGATTGTCCTTCTTGTCTACAAGAGGCCAACTGAAACTTAATCTGATGAATTCTCATTGTGTTTACAACCGAGAAATGATCCTTGAGATTAAACCAAAGTCGCTTCTAGATCTTATGGGCCGACTTTGATCATACTCTTGAACCGAGATCTCGTCTAAATGGACCTATATCGGGTAAATGTAATCTATCCCCAACAACCGCCAATCTTATCTCCAGAGAAATCTCCAGAAACATTCCAGAGTCGATGTGTGGATGCAGTTAAAACGAGAGCTCCTTTCTACTTTCCATAGTACCTAAATGAACAGTTGGATCCAACCGAAACCATTCAAAAAGATCCTGCTTTTCTCTTCATTATTGGTTTGCCTCAGAATTCTTTTTTTTTTTAATTCTGGAACAATACTGGCCTCAGAATTCAAATGATAATAATAGCACGGAATCTCACGTCAAATCTTGTAGACTGGTTAGAATGTTACTAGGGTTACGTGATTAGTTAGCTAACTTACGTATAAGACTGAATGTAAAATTTTCTTATCCATTTTATCAGTCCCCTAAGATAATTTGTAACCAATATTTCAAAGACTCTTTTACTATCTTTCTTAGTTTAAAAATAAAAAGCCTCATGTTAAAAAATATTGAAGTTCAAAGCCAAAAAGATATAGAATTAAGTTAGTCGTTGAGTTAGTGTTCATCTTATACTATTAGGATAACGCAATGTGTTGAGTCGATATAAAGGAAGGAAACCTTCACCAACTTTTATAAAGATATGTGTTTTTGTGATGAATTCACCAACTTTCCTCCCTTTTTATATTCATATTAAATCCACATGCGTTTCTCCAAAGACAATGCCAAAAATAAAAGTAACATGTGTTTAAATGTATATAGTTGTTCAGTATAAATGGTTCACTCCATCACTTACTTTCTCAGCACGGAAGCAAAAAAAAAAACTTAAGCAAAGAAAACCCAACTTTGTTTCCTAGAATCAAGAAAACTCCAACGGTAATATTCTTATGTTTTGAATACTTTCACTTGTTGTTATATAATTAAAGAGCTAACTACAATATTATTGGGTTAAAATAAGAGCTAACTAACATTTGTAAATGTATATTTTTGGATTTACACCAAAAGAAAGAAGAATGGGTTCAGACAGTACTCCTCAACTTCCACTCATCTATCTCTCGGACCAAGCCCTAAAACCAGGAAGTGAGAAGTGGGTTGAAGTGAGAAGTGATATCCGTAAAGCTCTTGAAGACTACGGAGGTTTCGAGGTGTCATATGATAGAGTGTCAGAGGAGCTTAAGAAATCGGTTTTGGAAGCCATGAAAGAGCTTTTCGAGTTACCACTTGAGGCTAAAAGGAGAAACGTGTCTCCAGAACCCTACACTGGATATATGACTCATAATGGTATTTCTGAGAGTCTGGGGATTCAGGATGCCAATGTTTTGGAGAAAGTTAATGAATTTACTCAACTGCTACGCCCTGATTGTGAGGGTAACAAGAGTACCAGGTATGTATTGTTATGTGAAACCCAATATTATTTCATAAAATAAATTGTTTGTAATTTCTTGTTATTAATATTCATCAAATATATTGTTGGTTTGATACTTTGATACCCAAAAGAAAACAATATATTGTACTTAAGTTTTGTTAATTGCTTCTAGTTATAAGCTTCTTCCGCTTTAGTATTAATTTTGCAGTTCAGACAAGTGACAAATCTTTTTGTCTACATAAAAGAATCATGCTTTGTATATCATTTTTGCGGAAACAACACTAGCTCACTCGGATATCATGAAACCAAATGAAATGAATTTTTGTTTCTTATTATACGTTCTCGCGTTTTTTTTTTCTTCTTCTTTCTATTATAACGGCTTAAAATATTTTTATTTCTGTTGAAAACAGCGAAACGATTCAAAAATTCTCTGAGAAGTTAGCAGAACTAGATGTAATGGTGAGAAGAATGGTAATGGAGAGCTTTGGTATAGAGAAGTACTTTGATGAACACCTCAACTCAATGAATTACCGTCTTCGACTAATGAAGTATATAGCAGCACCTGATGTTGATACTAATATTGCGGTCGGTGCTATTGGTGCTGGTGCTAATATGAATAACAATCGTAATGCTGAGGTTGGTGCTGGTGATTCAGCTAGTTCTGGTGACAATGCCAGTGTTGTTGTTAGTGATGATGCTAATGTTGGTGCTGATACTAATGATATTTTTAATGGTATTGCTAATGTTCGTATTGATGGTGAAGCTAATGCTGGTGCTAAACCTGATGTTAAGTCTAACGCCAAAGTTGGTACTGATGTTAATTCTAATGCTGATGTTGGTACTAATTATGGTGATGCTAACGCTAATGTTAATACTGGTACTCATAGTATTAATGTTGGTGTTGGTGATAGTGTTAAAACTAATGGTGGCACTGATGTTGAGGAGAAAAAAATGGGCTTACCTTCTCATACTGATAAGAACCTTTTAACGGTACTTTATCAATATGAGATTGAAGGTTTGGAGGTACTAACCAAAGATGAAAAGTGGATCAGATTGAAACCATCACATAACTCTTTCGTTGTTATGGCTGGAGATTCTCTTTATGTAAGCTAACTTCGTTTTTAGATGGCATGCATGCATGAAATATTAACTTCTCATAATAATCATGTTTTTATGACATAATTATTCCATCATTACCTTTTAATATATTAATATCAAACCAAATTGTTTTTACTGTTTCATTGTCTTATTTTAAAATTACTGAAAGTGAGAGCCTAAATATACATGAATATATTTATTGATATGTGATTGTTACAAAAGTAAACACACATTATAGCTTTTGATCTATGTTATTCGCTTTCTAAACATTGATGATTTGTGATCTTTCAAAAAGTTTTAAGATTTTTATATGGTTATGCATGATTACATAGGTTGCTTAAAACTAAACCGAAACAGAGAAAGTGTTTGAATAGTGGAAAATAACATAACTAGTGGACGAAAAAGATGATTTCAACACGCTCTCTCTCATAAACCAAGGGAACCAACCAAATCATCTCTCTACAAACTAAAATTTTATGCTTTATTTGCTCTTATTCACTTTCATTGATCACTAGAAGCAGGGGAGTGGGGACCAACCAAACCCTATAGAAACTAATGTTTTATTTGCTCTTATCACTTTCAGTACAATTAGTATAAGAGATAAATTATCCCACATGTCTTGTCTTATACATCATGTTTGTTTTCGTCTGATCATATTTTGGTGTTAAAAAAAGAAGTAATAATGATTTACTTAGTGATATTTTTTTCTGTTTGTTTGAAGGGACTTATGAATGGTAGACTAACTCGTCCATTTCATCGTGTAAGAGTGACGGAGAAAAAGAAGACAAGATATTCAATAGCATTGTTCTCAACTCCAAACGGAGATTACATCATAGAACCACCAAAAGAACTTGTGGACGAGAAGTATCCACGCGTTTTCAAACCATTTACTTATGTTGACTTGATGAGTTTCTATCACACTGAGGTTGGTCGTAAAGCTCAATCTACTCTGCATGCTTATTGTGCCTTCTCTGGAGCTTAAGTGTTTAATTATGAGAGTTTCAACAATGTTTGGATAGTTTCAAGATTCAACTACTATCAAAAAACTATGTAGTAGTACTTAATAAGGGTTTTGATTAGTTGAGTTTTGTTTGTATGATAAGTATTGATATGTGTATATCTTTATATTGTTGAAATAAATAAAATACATGTACACATACACATGTACAATAATGTGATAAAATTGTTGAGTTTATTGACTTGGCACCTCCATCAATTACATACCATAAGAGTTTCTAAAAGAAAAATGATAATAGTATTATAGTTACATAATTTTGTTTTAATTTTTCTTTATGATATGAAATATTAGATGATTGACAAGTGTTACTTGAGTTTCCTAAGGTTCTAAAAAATGTTCGTTTTTAGAACTTTTTTTCCTTTTTCTTTCTTGTTTTAATTAAATTTTCTTTTTCTGTCATTTAGTTGATTATATATATATATTTTTTTCTTCTAGTAGATTATATATTAACTTGAAAAGAGGTACATAAGCAAGCAAAGACCATAGTCTTTTCAGAGCATGTAGATTTGTCATGTTGATTTTATTACGAAAATGGATAGCGTTTTTGAATATAATCGCGAGTTAGAAACCAGCTTCTTTTTGGATTTGTTGGGTCAAGAAATGCCAAAATCAAATTGGCTTAGAATAGCTAAGTGCGTCAATTTATTAGTTGATTAAATAAGACCTCGTAGTTGAATGATGTTTTAAACAATAAAAGAAGAAATTGAAATATGTTAGTTGTTTAATTAATTAAAATATATCTTAACTATTTTTAAGAGCAGCACAGAGAGTATTGGTTATTTGATCTCATCAAGTTAATTTTTTTTAAATTATTAATCTAAAAAGCTATTTGCAATAACAATCTGTTTTAAATAGAAATTAGGGTTTGATGAATGTTGGTTTTTATCATTTTATTAATTTATATTTATTTTTAGATTAGTATTGTATATTTTAGATGTGTCACCATATAACTAATTGTATACTGATTATTTGAATATTTTAGGTTTTTATATACCATACCGAACCAGAATTAAATTCAAACCGAATCGAGTAATATAGTTATTTTTGGTTATTTGGTTATTTTTATTTTGGATACAAAAATAGGATAATATGGTCACTCTTATTACAAATATCTGAAAATTTATATACATCAGAACCGAACCCATCAGCTCCGGGAGGACCCAACTCGAAATCCACCTAAAATTTTACCATACTCAAATATGGCCTAGTTTCAAAACAAAAAAAAGACATACGAAAGAAACGACATATACCCGAATAGGTAACCACATTCACATGTCTTACTGATTATATAAAAGAATAAAAAGCTCTTCATTAACCTTTTTAAATTCTTGTCACAAATGGAGCAATTTCATTCAAACCTGTCAAATTATTATGATTAACATGTAAAATAAATGATATCAAATTATTATGGTAAAGACAATTAATGAAATAGTTAAGAAAGGTAAAACCCATGAATATAAATGTAATAAACATTTAAAATATGTAAGTTATATTTTGTGCTTTTGTAATAAATAATGTCGAATTATTTGGAAAAGACAATAAATGAACTAGTTAAAAAGTGCTAGAAAAAGAAAATAAAAGATATAAGAAAATACTTAAATTAATGTGAGTTTTGATAGATGTTTGTATATATCTACTATCACTTTACAACTTTATTAGTCTTTAATTATAAAAAAAAACTTGTTACAAGAAAACATACAATTAACGACTACAAATTGCAACTAATTAATTTGCAACCACACATAAACATTTGTCAATCAATAATCAGTCACTAATAAGCGACTGACTATTTCAGTCGCAAAACATTCATTGTTTTACAACTGGTTTGCGACTATAGTGTTGTCAGTAGACTTCAGTCGTATATCATTCGTAATATGTGCGACTATTTCAGGACTAATGTTTATGTTCATATATCAGTCGCGAATAAGTCAGTGAAAGCTGGTACAAAACACGTGGTTAACATTTTATGGTTGGTGTACCGTACTTTTTTCCATACAGTCGGTAATTGGTCGCTATTTAGTCAGAAATATTTCTATATATACTAGCTTTACTCATTTCTTCTCATCACTCGTGAACGAAACATCCAGTTCATAACAGCGGTGGAAGAATTTATGACATTTGAAAATAGCCAGCCTCTAGCGTAGAGCAATGACGGTAAGTTTTTCTACCCTTGTAGTGTTTGGACTTTTTTTGATAAGAAAGCCCATCAAGTTGCAAAGGTGTATCAGAAGAAGAAAAAAGTCAAGTTGACTGCCCTTTAAGGTGAAAACTCATAGAGTTCAGACGGTGCTTCCAATGATCCACAACGCTCCCTAGACGAAGATAATGAGCTATTTCTTTTGGTAAGCTGCTTCTTTTATTTTTTGGTTTGTTCTGATACTCTTTTATTCTGCTTTGTAGTCTAACAATTAGATTTGTTGTTGTAGTCTACTTTCACAAATGAAAGAAGACAACACTATGGAGTTGGAAGCCTCCAGCAAGCTCTCATAAATGGGAAACAGAAGTTCAGTGAATGTTCTTCTTCTGCATTCCTCGACTTGAAGAAGCAGCTTAACAACGCTCAACACAAAATAGAGGAGCAAGCTGCTTGTAATGCACAACATGCTTCTTGTAATGCACAGTAGACTTCTTGTAATGCAAAGCAAGTAAAGAAGATCAACGAGTTCTCTTTACTGGAGAAGTTTCTGGCTGCAACCATTCCAAGATTTCAAGAGTAAGTAGCTGATAATTCCACCTGATGATGCTTTCTTGTTTGGTTCTCTTGGGATATGAAACTTATGACTCTTGTTTAGTTCCATTTAGTAGTTTCTTTTCAAACTTTTTGTATATGCTTGTTAATATTTTGATTTTTCAAATTAAGTGGTTGTTTTCTGATTTATAATTTGTTTAATAGCATAGTTTTATTATAGCATTACCATCACCCAAACCAGAAATAAACAAAATCAAATTACAAATTAGTTGAAACTAAAAATGTAAATTTGCAATGCAGTCGGTAAAATGTCAGAAAACAGTTGTACAACAGTCGTTATATTCCAACATTTTATGACTACCGAGCGACTGATCCAAAACAACTATGTTGCTAAACGGTCCCAAGGTAAGAGACTACCCTGCGACTAAACTTGACGACTGATTAATGACTACAAACAACTGACAAAATGCCGACTAACAAGGCAGACATAGATCAGACGTAACATAGTCGCAGTTTAGTCGTAAAAGTTTGTGACTAAAGTACAACCATTTTCCCAACCGATTATTGTGCTCGAAAATCAGTTGTAAGTTAACGACTGATTTACAATTAGCATCATTTGCGACGCGATGATTGGCGACCACATTTTCAGTCGTAATCCAGTCATATCTCTTTTGATAACGACTGATTACCTACTGATGTCTTAGCCGGAAATTACTTGTTTTTTAGTGAATTTAAATCCCTTAGTTTAGAAATTAATAGTAGAAACCATGAATAGTCCATTTAACCAACAATAATACTCTCTCTTGATACAAATTTTGATGTTTTGACTATTTCATACATATTAAAAACAGTAAGTAAATATTTTATTTACCATTTTTTGGTTTTACCAATAAAGTTTCACCATTCATATTTTTATATTTTATTTGATACTTTAGTTTTAAAGACAAGTGCAATAACTATACTCTACAACATCAGTCTTTCAAATACAAATAACAAAATCTAAAACATCAATCATTTGCATATAGAGGGAGAAATATATATATATGAAATGACTTATGATAATTGTTTATCTTTTACCAAATTGATGCTTTATGGATCAATCATGTACGGTCAGTGGACTAGGATGGATCAATTGCGATCAGATGGGAATTGAACACATTGGACTACAAAACTGTCGTAAAAGTCTCTTGACTCTATATGCTGAAATACAAGTAGAGACAAATTGCTAGACTTGGTGGACATGTTTACTAACCCAGTTGACTGAACAACGTTTGTTTTTTAGATAGTCTCATTCCGCCTTATATGAGATAGTTTTTCGGGGTTCAACATCTTTCATATCCACAGATCTAGAAATATGCATATATACTTTCTTGCCAAAGAAGCGAAACGTAGTAATAATCTTTCCATGTAGATAACCTGATTAGAGCGAGTATTTTTTAAGAACAATTTAATCTCAACTACCACTTGATTTTTTATAATGAGTGTTGCAAAAAAAAAAAGTTTGTAATCATAGTTTCCAACGTTATATTTGCATCCAAACCTTGGAATCTTTATTTTACCAATAAAAATTCACATTGCTAGTAGAATAGGCAATAATCCTCAACAATCTGGTAATCTTGCATAATTCAGATTAGCAAAACAATTAACATTGAAACCTCTGATTATTGCTGATGAACGTATTGGTAACTGTTGTAACTTCTGGTAATGCGGATCAGTATTGATCATATAACTTTCTTTACCGCATTCCACAGCAGAACAACCTGCACAGCTTAACTACAAACAATGATTCTGCAACTGCCGCGGGACGTGAGTCACGTGGACTTCCCAAATTGCCATTTCTACATATATGTCCATGTTTACATTGTGTATGTTTTGAGTCTTATCAAAAAATAAAATTCAAAACGTTGATCAATGTTTAATCTGAATTAAATTAAAATATAATTTCGAGTGACCACAACACTTATCTATGTAACAAAGTCAAACGTGGCAACACAGCTTTGAACGCTTCAACTACACACACGTCTGCGAAAAAACATAACTAAGGGAAAAAAAAAGAGAGAGAGAAGCTTTTGCGTACTGTTACGAGTTGTCTGTCTCCTTGGTAATCATCTAAAAATCTGAACTTTTTGTTTAATTTCAAATCACGATTCGATTTAGAGTCGTAGTCTTCCAAAAAGTTCTCAACTTTGAGTGATTCTGTTTCTGGGTTCTTTCGATACTGCAACAATTAGGGTGTTGATGCTATAAAGACGACGACTTTGATTGATTTGGAACTAGGGTTTTGCTCTCTCTATATCCAGTTTCTCAATTCCCAGTAAGTTGATTGTTAAATTGATGATTGGTAGTTTTGTTTGATTTAGTTTTTGACAAGAGTGTTTTAGTAGTTTCGCCTCACTGTCTGAATGTGTTATTGATGAAACTAAGCTTATGGTTCAGGAGAGCTGTGAACGAAACTGCTGTAGAAGAGAATGTTCATGGTGGCTATTTGCTATAATGTTTTTTGGACAAAGTGAGTTTGATGCTGATGAAATGGGTTATGGAATGAGTAGAATTGAGAATGAATCCATTGCTGGAACAGACCTTTGTGAAGTTGGTACTAGTGGTAGTAGTGGTAGTCACAGATCAAGTGAGCATTTAACAGCTTTAGACCATGAGATCAACCATATCACTAAGTTGAAGTCTAGTCCTCATCAACGGTATAGCCGTGTAGTTCCTGGGAGACATGAGTTACCTGTTTCCACTGTGAGGATGTTGGCTGGTCGAGAAAGTAATTTCTCTGGAAGAGGAGGAAGGTTTTCCGCAGCTGATTGTTGCCATATGCTAAGTAGATATTTGCCTGTTAAGGGTCCTTGGCTTGTAGATCAAATGAACAGCCGAGCTTATGTCTCTCAGTTTTCAACTGATGGATCTCTCTTTATTGGTGGGTTTCAGGTATATTCTTCATGAAACAAGCGTATCTCTAGGCTTGTGTCTTCATGCTTTACATTGTTTTTGGTTAAATGTTACTTTCAGGGAAGCCATATTCGGATTTATAATGTAGAAAATGGTTGGAAGGTTCAAAAGGATATTCTTGCAAAAAGCTTGCGTTGGACTGTTACTGATACTTCTCTGTCTCCTGATCAGCGAAACCTGGTAAGATTGTTGTATCTTAAACTACTTGTTCATGTTTTATGAAAACAGTTCCAAATATGATTTGAAAAGTGTTATTTATTTTGACCTCATATACTCTTATCTTCCATAGTGATGCAGAGTAATGAAACGTTTTTGATATATGCAGGTTTATGCAAGCATGTCACCCATTGTTCACATAGTCGATGTTGGGTCTGGTACAACAGAATCTCACGCAAATGTTACAGTATGGACTCACAGAACATTAGAATGAGATGTGATCTCTGCTTCATGTTTTTTCTTTATTCTTCTTAATGTGGTCCTTGTCTTTTGCAGGAGATCCATGATGGTTTAGACTTCTCAACTGATGAAGATGGAGGGTACTCTTTTGGAATATTCTCAGTTAAATTTTCAACCGACGGAAAAGAACTTGTTGCTGGGAGCAGTGATGATTCCATTTATGTGTATGATCTTGAAGCAAATCGAGTTTCACTCCGGACTGTTGCACACACGGTAAGCTCATTTCTTGTTTGGTTCTGTAGCTTCTATTTGAATACTGATTAGCATATACTCTTCCATTGATGCAGTCTGATGTAAATACTGTGTGTTTTGCGGATGAAAGTGGAAACCTGATTTTATCTGGAGGTGATGATAATCTCTGCAAGGTACAATTTTCTGCAGAAAGTATAATACTTCATCTGTTTCAAATTATATGATGTTTTGGTTGAGGATACAAGAATTAAGACATATACATTTTCCTAAAAAGTATCATTAAAAATTAACTAAAATTAATATAAAAATATCAAAACATCATGCATTTTGAAACATCAAAAACTTTCCAAAACATCGTGAGTATTTGTTTTGTGTATATTAGCAAAGTTGTAACAAGATCATGTTCAAATAGGTGTGGGATAGGCGTTGTTTCATTGGGAGAGATAAGGCAGCTGGTGTTCTGGTAGGACACCTTGAAGGTGTTACATTTATTGATAGCCGTGGAGATGGTCGCTATTTCATATCAAATGGGAAAGACCAAACCATCAAGTTATGGGATATCAGAAAAATGTCCTCAACCCCACCTGCAAAGTAACAATCTTCTACATTATTGGTTGCATCTTGCTTATTATATAACAAGGAATTTTAGAGTAAAGTTGTTTTGTTTTCTATTTTCTTCTATATAGACATGAGGTGCATATAAACTATGATTGGGATTATAGATGGATGGATTACCCTCCAGAGGCAAGAGATCTAAAGCATCCTTTTGATCAGTCAGTGTCCACATATAAAGGGCACTCAGTGTTGCGTACTCTGATCCGTTGCTACTTCTCTCCACTGCATAGGTCAGTCTTCTTAAGTTCCAAAATGTTCCAAGTTTGACATAGAACAACTCTCTTTACATATGTCTGATTCTTTCTTTTTACAGTACTGGTCAAAAGTACATATACACAGGATCCAACGACAGTTCTGTCTACATATATGACTTGGTAATGGCTTTATCCTCCTCATTAACACATTCAAGAGACAATCATATGCATTTTATGGTTTCCGTTGTTTGTTTGATAGCTGAATCCTTTTTGACCAATCTTGGGATCATAATAATCTGTTCTTAGGTAAGTGGTGATAAAGTGGCAGTTTTAAAGCACCACAGTTCACCTGTAAGAGACTGTAACTGGCATCCACATTACCCTATGCTTATAAGCTCGTCATGGGACGGAGATCTTGTGAAATGGGAATTTCCGGGGAGCGGTGAGGCGCCAATCATGAGCAAGAAGAGGGTTCGAAGGAGACATTTATACTACTGAGCATCTGCATCTACACATACTCATACATATATGGGTTTCTGTAAGTTAATATGTAAAGTTTAGAGAAGAAGATGATTGATTATATAAAAACAAGTGAGAAACATCAAATAAGGCTTTTAAAGTATGGTGTATGTTGTTTTAAAAAAAGAAGTGTCATTCTCTTCTCCAACCATTTTTAAAAAGTTGTACATGTTCTAATGATATTGTATGATTGTCATGGCTTGGTTTTCAGCTATTACTTCAAAGATTCAAAATAAATTATTTTGGGGTCTTTTTAAAATTCATTGTATGTTTGCTTTTCTTTAAAATTTCATAAAATGTCATTTTGATGTACTATTTTTTGAAAAGTGCCACTAACCTACTATAATAATAATATTTTAATTTTTTGATGTTCTAGTTTCTGTATTCGCCAATCACAAAGAAATCAAAGCAAAAGAAAGAAAACAAGAACATGCTTGTATAGGTTAGAGTTTTCTTTTATTGACCGGTATATCTGAACTGGACTTTAACTAATTCTTCTAATGAACAGTACCGACGTTCACATGAAACCTAAATCATAGTTTTTATATCGTTTGGTCAAATATTAACAACTTTATTTCCATCATAAAACCAATGGATTTAGATCTTTACCTCAAAAATCAGTCCCTACCACTTTGGTTTAAAGAGTTGTAAAAGAGAAAAACGGTTACACGAAAGCATCGAGATATGATCCTCCTTTCGGTTGGTTCCTCTTCATCATCTCAGATCGCAGCCATCTTCTCCGTCACGCTTCTTCTCTTCTACTTCTCTGAATCTACCATAGGAGCTCCTTGTTCTATCAATGGTTAGTCTCCCGCTACCTTTTCCTTCTTTCCTCGTCATAATAAAATTGTTTTCTCTCAATGAGGCCATTATTGCGGGGTTCTTACGATGAAGTTTTTAGCATGAGGTTCTTAGCGTAATAAGAACCATAAGTTAAGAGACTGTTTTTAAATATCTTATTTAAAAATTGTGACACTGTTCTTATATTAAGCTAAGAATCTCATTCTAAGAACCCCACAATAATTATGCTGTCAAGTTATTACTTGTTTTTTTTAAAACTATTGAATGGTGAATCCAGGCTTACCAATGGTGAGGAACATTAGTGAAATACCTCAGGATAGCTATGGAATACCAGGTCTTACCCACATGACTGTTGCTGGGTCCGTATTGCACGGAATGAAAGAGGTAACGCTTACACACTCTGTCCATATGTAAGTTCTTGTTTCTTATTACCAAACACTTATGTTTCCTTTTCTTTTTAGTTCTGTCCTGGTTGGAAATGTGTTGATGGAGATTTTGATGACACATTAAACACTAGATAAGAGTAACATCAGTTTCTGTTTGGTTCTTCAGGTTGAAATATGGCTTCAAACGTTTGCTCCAGGTGCAGCTACACCAATTCACAGGCACTCCTGTGAAGAGGTTTTCGTTGTCTTAAAGGGTAGTGGTACTCTGTATCTCGCTGAAACACATGAAACTTTCCCTGGGAATCCAGTTGAGTTTCCAATCTCTGCCAACAGTACGTTTCATATTCCAATCAATGATCCTCATCAGGTATGTCTTCAAACCTCCAAAATTGTTTTAGATGTTTGGACCCCAAGTTTGTTACTATATACTTCAGTATATATCATTATATTGTAATCTTGATCAAGTGCATGTTGGAGATGGGCTTAGCACGGGCCCAACAAGAGCTAAGCCCAAAATCAGGCCCGGCCCGTCAAAGACAAGAATGATGATTTCACTAGAAGACAAAGCATACTTTCTTATAAAAGGAGAATGTCAGGCTCATTGAAAGGACAGTCAGAAACGTACGAAAAGTACGGAGAGTACAGAAAAGGAGAGCTACCTCTCAAGACGACCTGCACTGTTCAGAGCAGCTCGTCTTAAAGACTACCAAACACTCAAAAAAGAGATATTTGTTTAGACGACCTGTATAAGCAAACATCTCTAAATTCTTGTAATCGTCCGAGCTTTTTGTCTCTTGAGTTATTAATAAGAAGATCTCCACCC